>PVLD010015074.1:0-49933 GCA_004027595.1 Dinomys branickii
AGACATGCAAAATTGATCAGACAATTAATCATCTACTATTCCTTACAATAAAGTGACCTAAGTCAGTAGTACAACTTCTTTTTATAGTGTGAAAGCAAAAAGAACTACAACTACAACAGAAAAAGGAAGAGAAAAAAAAAAACCGAAAAGCATTAACAAAGAGACACAAAGTCGCTCAATAAACTTATAATCATAATTGAATTATAGACAAAGCAACAGAAAACCAACAATAGTTGTTGCATTTCATATTGATATCTTCAAAATGTATGCACCGGAGAACACATAAAGACATACAAGATTGATCAAACAATCAGTCATCAAATATTCCCTACCATTCAATGACATAAGTCAATAGTAGAACCATGCCAGCCATCCCACATACATGTATATACATAGATACTTACATACATACATACATAAATTTTTACCTCATTCTTTTCTCCTTTTCCTCGTCCCCTCTGTTCTTTACTTTTGAAGAGATTTCCTTCATAACTCTTGGTTTATGTTCCCACCCCCAGGTTCCTACACCAGTGACACAATACGTTGCCTGCACATGTACCTCTGATTTATTTCACTTATGAGTATGTTGTCTAATTTTGACCATTTGCCTACAAAGGCCCCAAATCTGTCCCTCTTTATAGCTGAATAATATTCCATTGTATAAAAATGCCACAGTTTTTTAATCCAGTCTTCTGTGGATGGGCACTTGGGTTGCTTCCACATTTTAGCTATTACAAATTGTGCTGCTGTAAACATGGGTGCACATATATCAGAGTGATATGATGCTTTCAGATCTTCTGGGAAAATACCGAGAAGGGGGATAGCTGGTTTGAATGGAACCTCTAGACCTAGTTTGCTGAGGAATCTCCAAACTGCTCTCCACAGTGGTTGCACCAGTCTGCATTCCCACCAGCAGTGTAATAGAGTCCCTATTTGTCCACAGCCTCGCCAGCATTTGTTATTGGATGATTTTTTCATACTGGTCATTCTTACTGGGGTGAGATGGAATCTCAGTGTTGTTTTTATTTGCATTTCTCAGATGACTAAGGATGTGGAACATTTTCTCATATATTTATTTGCCATTTGTACTTCTTTATCTGAGAAGTGTGTATTCATCTCAGATACCCATTTCTGGATTGGGTCTTTGAATTTGGACAGGTTCATGTTTTTTAATTCTTTGTATGTTCTAGATAGAAGACCTTTGTCAGAGGGACAGCTAGCTAGGATTTTTTCCCAATTTGTGGGATTTCTTTTTACTTTGTTGGTGATTTCTTTAGATGTACAAAAACTTTTCAGTAGGATGAGGTCCCAGTTATTGATTCTTTGAAGTGTTTCCCTTGCTGTTTCATTTTTGTTCATGAACTCTCTGCCTACTCCTATGTCTTCAAGATTTTTACCTGCTTTCTCTTCCAATAGATTTAGAGTTTCTGTTTTAATATTGAGATTTGTGATCTATTTTGACCTGAGTTTGGTGCATGGTGATAGACTGGGGTCTATTTTCAGTTTTCGGCAAGAGGCAAGCCAATTATTCCAGCACCATTTATTAAACAGGCCTTCTTTTTTCCAGTGAGTTTGGTTGACCCCTTTGTCAAATATTAGGTAGCTGAGTGGGTTTTTCGTTGTGGTTGCATCTTCCACTCTGTTCCATTGATCCTCAGGTCTGTTGTTTAGCCAGTACCAGGTTGATTTTATTACAGTCGCCTTGTAGTATAATTTCAGGTCAGGGATTGTGATTCCACCTGACTTGTCCTTGTTGCCCAGGATTGCTTTTGCTATTCTGGGTCTCTTCTGGTTCTAGATGAATTTAAGGCATATTTTCTCTAGATCTGTGAGGTATGCTAATGGTAGTTTAATGGGAATTGCATTGAATCTGTACAACAGTTTTGGTAGTATGGTCATTTTCACAATGTTGGTTCTTCCTAACCATGAGCAGGGTATGTTTTTCCATTTATTGAAATCCTCTTCTATCTCTTTTTTCACAATACTGTAGTTTTCACTGAATAAATCATTCACATTCTTTGTTAGATTGATTCCTAAGTATTTTAATTTCTTGGATGCTATTGTAAAGGGTATGGTTTCCTCAATATCTCTCTCAGTCTATTTGTTGTTCTTGTATAGGAATGCTATAGATTTTTGGGTGTTGACTTTTTATCCAGCTACACTGCTGAATTTGTCAATTAATTCCAGTAGTTTTCTTGTGGAGTTTTTGGGGTCCTCCATGTATAGTATCATGTCATCTGCAAATAGTGATAGTTTAACTTCTTCCTTTCCTATCCTTATTCCTTTTATTTCTCTCTCTTGTCTGATTGCTCTGGCTAATGCTTCCAGGACTATGTTGAATAGGAGTGGTGACAATGGACATCCTTGTCTTGTTCCTGACTTTGAAGTGAAAGTTTTCAGTTTTTGTTCATTTAGTATGATGTTGGCTGTTGGTTTGTCACAGATGGCTTTGATCAGATTGAGGTAGAGGCCATCTATTCCTATTTTTTCTAGGGTTTTTAACATGAATGCATGTTGGACTTTGTCGAAAGCCTTTTCTGCATCTATTGAGATGATGATGTGGTTTTTGTCTTTGGCTGCATTGATATGATGTATTACACTAATTGATTTGCGAATATTGAACCATCCCTGCATTCCTGGAATAAATCCTACCTGGTCATGGTGTATGATTTTCCTTATGATTCACTGTATTCTATTTGCAAGTATTTAGTTGAGTATCTTTGCATCTATGCTCATTAGAGAGATTGGCCTATAGTTCTCTTTCTTGGTTGGGTCCTTCTCCGGTTTTGGTATCAGTATAATACTTGCCTCCCGAAATGTGGTAGGGAGAGTTGCTTCCTTTTCAATTTCATTGAAGAGTTTGAGGAGTGTTGGTATTAGATCTTCTCTGAATGTTTTGTAGAATTCTGCTGTGAATCCATCAGGGCCTGGGCTTTTCTTAGTTGGTAAGTTTTTTATGACATCTTCAATCTCGTTGATTGATATTGGGTTGTTCAGGATTTTTGAGTCTTCCTGACTCAATTTTGGTAATTTGTACGTTGTATCATTCTTGTTGCTTTTGCTTTGTTTTTTTGTTTGTTTGTTTGTTTGTTTGTTTTTTGTTTTGTCTATGTTGTTGGGATTTTGTTATAGTTCTTTTTTAAATTCTCTTTAAAATAAATTTTTAAAAGAAAAATAGGAAGAAAAAGCAAGAGCTAGATTCTGATCTGTCCCAAGGAAAAATGGCCTATGCCTCAAACAAAGGAAATATAGGCAAGCAAGGCCCTTGCTGTCCCTGGCAATGCATGTGACAACAGGGTTGCTCTCTTCATCTGAGATAATTTTTAAAACATCCACTGAATCAATTCTGCAGCCAACAGATGCAATCCAAAGAAATCTCTCCAGTGAGAACAGTTCTAAGGGCCTAGAGTTGCTGCCTTCAGAAGACGTTGGTCCAGAGTTGAGCTCTGTGGGAAGAGCAGGACCATGGGGACAAGATGAAACACAGAGGCTTTTTCCATACATCACTGAATGTTAGGTGGCTGAAGTGGGACCTCAAATGCTTGGGTAAATCCAGGATGGCTGGAACTCTTGACTCTTCCTGGAAGCAAAGAGAAGTTTGCATGGGAATGACTACACCCTTGCCTTGCTCTGCTCTGTTTACCACCTTCTGTTGTCCCTTATGGGAACTCGCACAGTTTTGCCCATCCTCTCCCTCTGCAAGCTGAGCCAGGTCTGAACTCAGAGTGACTATGTGAACCGAAAAGATGGCTCACAAGAGAAGAACAAGCAGTAGACCAGTTCATTTGTACTATAAGGTCTTTCCCATCTCACTCCCTGTTTTGATTTTAGACTCGCAATTTTTGAAGAATGGCATTAATGACTGGAATGGAGATAGAGAAAGAGGGTTTATGAATGCTCTAATAGGAAGTCTGTAGGAATTAGGAAATTTTGCTTAGGAAAGTTAACACTCTGTACTCACCATTACCTTCATGATCAAGAACCAAAGATAAGGGGTTTTAAGGAAAAAATAACATATTTTCTGAAATTCTAAAGAATCTATGGCTCATAGGCCCACAGGTATTCTGATGAAAAGTGTACAACCTGCAAAATGACAAAACATTTACCCCTTCCTTTCCATTTCTGAGAAACTCTGTAGTCAAAGGAGTGGCAATGAATACCGAATGTGAATGGTGCCGCATAGTTTAGGGCACTGTATGAATAACTGAAGCTACTCATTTATAAAATAAGCCGTATTTTAAAGACTATATAATCAATTTGTGGAAACTAACCCCTCATTGTCCCATAAAAAATCCCTGACTTAATATTTTTAAATAGTTACTTCTTTCAAGCCCCAAAGTAGTTCTTTTAAGTCTTCTCTTTGGTAACTATTTCTTCCCTCCCCCACTACTCAGGCTTACTTATTTTTTTCTCTTTAACAAATGCAGAGAGAAAAAGTAAAAGCAAAATAGTAAGTGTTTAAAATTCCAAGGTTTCACTTGAAGCCAAGGCTGCAATTCTAGGCAACTTTGATCAGGTAAATTAACCCTAAATGCCTCAATTTTTTCCCTCTAGAAAGTTGAAATAATGCATTAGTGTTTGATCTGAAGATTTGGAAAGGCATTTAGGAACTGAATGAAACCCATCAGCTGGGATGTCTGTTTGCAGGAAGTTGCAGTACCTGTGCTTTTCCTTCTTCCTCCTAAATTAAGTACCGTGGGTATTGTGTGCATGTACACACACACACACACACACACACAGCAGTTCAGATAGGGACCTTAGGACTTAAAGAACATTGAAGGAAAATTTCCTAGGGCGTCCTTTGCTTCACATGTCCCAAAGTAGATAAAGAAGAAATGGCAACCCAGAAACACCAATGATTATAGAGAAAAAAGAGAGAGAGAAAGAAAAGCTAAAAAGAAAGTCTGTTCTCTTCAATCACAGGACCAAGAAAAGGAGTCCAGGAAGACAAATGCTGTTAGATAACAATTACTGTTCTGAACTGCATGCCACACAAAGAAACTATAACCCAAACACACTTGTCAAAGGCCAAGTAGAAATCCTAGAGTCCATCTATCCCAGCAGAGTGGAGCAAGGTACTGCTATCCCATCCCCTTACGGGACAGTGTTAGTGGGAGACATATGCAGACTTTGAAATTCCATCTTTGTACTGCACTGCCAAGGAGCCTCTGAGGCAGTGGTAGTGAACCTATGGCACGTGTGCTGTTCTAAAGACAAAAGATGTTAATGTATAAGTTGTTTCTTCTAAACTAAAACCTCAATGTTCATGTTTAATTGCTGTGTTGGCACTTTGCCATAAGTAAGTGGGTTTTGGGACATTTGTTTCTAAAAGATTTGCCATCACTGACCTAAGATTTTGGGTGTCAGTGGAGGCAGAGTAGAGTGCTCAGATTTCCACCACTACATGGCAGCATAAAGTATACCTGTCTCTTCATCTGCCAATACCATCAGAGCCTGCTAAAGCACAAGACTTAAAAAGATCTAAATCTGAATAGGCATTTCTCAAAAGAAATGCAAATGGCCAACTAGTATATGAAAAAAAATCCAATATTATTAGCAATCAGAGAATGCAAATCAAAACTATAATGAGATGTCATCTCACCACCATGGGAATGACTACTAACAACAAACAAAAATATCCAATGCTGGAGAAAAAGGAACTCCTACATACTGTTAGTGGCAATGCAAATTAATGCAGTCATTTGCAGAAGAATATGGATAGTCTTCACAAAACTAAAACTAGATATGCCCTATGATCCAGCTATCTCACTTCTGCGTGTATATCCAAAGGGAATGAAATCAGCCCAGCACAGCAATGCCTGCATGTCCATATTTATTGGAGCACTAGGCACAGTACCTAAAATATGGGATCTGCCTAGATATGCACATCAAAAATGAATGGATAAAGAAACTGTGAAGTGATATATATATATATATATAGAGAGAGAGAGAGAGAGAGAGAGAGAGAGAGAGAAAGACAGACAGAGACAGAGACAGAGAGAGACAGAGACAGAGAGACAGAGAAAGAGAGAGAGGTATGATATACATATATATGCCATAAAGAAGAATGAATCCCTGTCATTTGCAACAGAATGTATGCAACTAGAGATCATTATATTGAGTGAAATAAGCCAGAGATAGAAGACAAATATCACATATGGAAGCTATCAAAGTTGACCTGAAAGTAGACATAAGAGTGATTAGTATGAGGGCTGGGGATATAGCTCAGTGGAATAAGGTCCTGAGTTCGATCCCCAGTACCACAAAAAAATAAAAAAAATTAAAAATAAAAATAAAAAAATAGAATATCAGTGTGAGAAAAAAGCAGAAGAAAGGTAGTTGGGCAAGGAACTGTCTCAAGAGTAGGCAGTATTTTGGGGGAAATAGGAAGACCAATGGCCAGACTCAACATGCTTTACTAATCTAAACTACTTGCTGTTCAACCATTCACTTCTCATAGATCCTGAGTGCTTTTGCCCTGCAGCTTAAAATTCACTCCTTGGCCAAGTCCCCCCACAGGACCATGAAGAATTCTAAATAAGAAAAGACAATGAGCAGATGCTGCCTTCAGATGAGACAGATGTTAGAATTACCTGACAAGAACTGTAAGGCAGTCATCATAAAGGTGCTCTGGTAAATAATCACAAACGTGTTTGAAATAAATAAATAAGCAGAAAGTCTCAGCAAAAAATATCAGCTATATAAGGATGTATCAAATAGATATTTTAGGACTAAAAGTAAAACAAAATAAACAATCTATAAACATAGTGGGAGAAAAAAGAAGATGAAAAGGAATTTATGACTTTAAGCAGAACAATAGAAATCACCAAAAGACATGAAAAACAGACTGAAAGAAATGAACAGTGTCAAGAATAATGGAACTCTAGCCATAGTCTTGTCAAAAGAAGAGCAGAAGGGAAGGAGAAAGACAATGATAAAAAACATCTCACACGTGTGCACATGCCTGTGATTCAATAAACTGAGCTAACCTCAAAACAAACAAACAAAAGCCAAGGAAATGCACTTCAAGACATATCATGATCAAGCTGATGCAAATTCTCTCATGGAAGAAAGAAGAGAGGAGGGGGTAGGGAGAGGGAGAAAGAGGAGGGGAAGGAAAGAAGGGAAAGTAGGAGGGAGGGAAGAAGGAAGGAAGGGAGGAAAGAAAGGAGAGGAAGGAAGGAAGGAAGGAAGGAAGGAAGGAAGGAAGGAAGAAAGAAAGAAAGAAAGAAAGAAAGAAAGAAAGAAAGAAAGAAAGAAAGAAAAAGAAAGAAAGAAAAGGAGAGAGAAAGAGGAAAGAAAAGGAGAATGAAAAAGATCATGAATCAACCAGAGGAAAATGACATATTTTCAGGGGGAAAAAAAAACAATTTCAGTAACAGTATGTTTCACAACAAAAACCATAAAATCCAGAAGAAACTGACATAATATTTTTTAAAGGTAAAAGAAAGTAAGGGACAACTCAGAATCCTATCCCTGTTCTTGATAAACAATACTTTGAAATTCTTTCCAAATGTACCTACAGCTAGTATCACAAGCAGTGGTGAAAGACTACATGCTTTCTACATAAGACTAAACAAAACAAGGATGTGCATTTCCAGCACTGCTGTGTAAGGTACTGAAGTACAATCAGTGTAATCAGATGAGAACAATACCTAAGTGGCACATAGACTGGAAAAGAAGGAATAAAACCACCCTAATCACAGATGATACTGTTAGAGTTGATACATTGTGTCAACTTGGGGAGTCTGGAGGTTTAGCTGAGTAACTCAGCAGTTGTAGATCTTGGGGTGAAAAGGACATGCCCTTACCCTTCTGGGATGTTGTTTATTGTGTTAATTTGGGAAGTTTAAAAGGTTAACTATGTGATTCAGCAGGAAGCCAGGGTGCTGACTTTGTATACATCCTGAGCCTGTGGAAGAGAAGGGCATGGAGACTGTGTGAGAGCCACACACCCCCTGGGTGGGGGCAGCCTGTTTACAAGGTAGAGGAGAGAGAGGCTGCTTGCCTGCAATTCCACACATTTGCTGGTTGTTTGCTGCCCTGAACAGTTTGCCCTCTGCCATGTGCTACTGTTTCTGAGCCAGCCAAGTATGGACTGAAACCTCCACAAACTGTAAGGTAAATAAACCTTTCCTTTCTTCATTTTGGGTGTTGGGTATTTTGTCTCAGCAACGAGAGAAAAGTAACCAAGACAGATACCTACATAGAAAATTCAGAATGATTTACAAATTATGCCTTGAACTAAAACACAAAATTAACAAGATCTCAGAATATAGGCTTTTTTATATATACTAGCAATTAGTACATTGAAATAAATTTCAAGTACAACATGGTATAAAATTATGCCCATCCCCCAAAAGAAATACTAGAGGCACGTAGAAGAAAATATATTCAGGACTTTTATGCTGAAAACTATAAAATGCTGATGAAAGGAACCAAAGAAAATTGAAATAAATGGGGGAGTAAAATATCCATCAATTAGAAAACTAAACAAAGATGTCAGTTCTCCTCGAACCAGACTACATGTTTAATAAAATTGCTACCAAAATTCTAGCATGAATTTTTTGTAGATATAGTACAATTATCATAAAATTTATGTGGAAAGGCAAAGGAACTAGAGTAGCTGAAACTGTTGTAGTAAAGAAAGAAATAGGGAGGAATTACTTTACCCAAGTTCCAGACTTACATGGCTACAGGAATCAAACTGTGTGCTATTAACAGACGGACATATATACCAGCAAAGGCAAACAGAGGACCCAGAAATAGCCTCACCTAAGTACACAACACTGATGTCTGACAATGATGCTAAATCGATTTCCTGGAAGAAGGTTCATCTTTTCAACAAACTGAGGCAATTAATACATAGTTGAAGGAAGGTAAAGGAAAGAAAGAAATAGCAAGAAAAGAATCTTCATCTAAACCTCATGCTATACAGAAATTTAATTAAAACGGATCATAGATTTAAGCATAAATTAATAAAACTTCTAGAAGAAAACATGAGAGAAGATCTAGAACTTGATGAAGTGTTTTTAAACATACCAACCTACAAAAGAAAACAATAATAAATTTCATCATATCCAAAAGAAAATATTTTGCTGTGAAAGACCTCCTTAAGAGGATGAAACAAAACAGCAGCTTCAGAATTGGAGAAATATTTGCAAATCACATGACGTAAGAAAGTTTTCTGTCTTAGTCACATTCTCATCGCTGGGACAAAATACTCAACCTCCGCAATTTAAAGGTGGAGAGGTTTATGTTGGCTCATTTTTTGAGAGGATTCAGTCCATAGTTGTCGGGCTGAGAGGCAGCAAGGGTGTGGCAGGAAGGGTCTGGCACAGCAGAGCTGTTCATGCCTGGGTGAGAAAGCAGAGAGACAAGGAAGGGAGGAACCAGGGAGGGAGATAAACCTCTCCCAGTCAGGCCCCAGGGCCCCGCCTCTTCCCACTCACACCCCCACCTCCTTACAGTACATTTAGCACAGCGCCCCCATGATCGGTCGGATCCCCTTCCAGAAACTCCACTTCTGCACACATGAGGCTTTGGGAGAAATTCTAGATTTACACTAGAATAGACTGACATCTATCTTACATAAGGAACTCTTAAAATATAATACTAAGCAGTGAATAAACAATCTAACTAGAAAACAGGCCAAACCCATAAAGAGATATTCCATGAAAGCAAACACAAGTGAGTGGCAAGGGAAAATATGAACGTATGTTGAACATCACTAGGCCTTAATATGATGGAAATTAAGAACATAACAAAGTTGAGTCTTTTTCTGGTTTTGGTATCAGGGTAATACTTGCCTCCAGGAATAAGTTTGGGAGAATTGCTTCCTTTTCTATTTCTTTGAAGAGTTTGTGAAGAATTGGTATTCTATTCCCCTCCTTGGTATTTTTCCAGAAGAACTGATAACATCATACCACAGCTATATATGTGCACCCATGTTTATAGTAGCGCGATTTGTAATAGCTAAATCTTGGAAACAACCCAAATGTCCATCAACTGCAGAACGGATTAAAAAAATGGGGTAAACTAGAGGCTTTTATAGGTAAATGGATGCAACTAGAGACCATATTCATAAGTGAAATAGATCAGACTCACATGTGTAAACATCATATTTCTTCCTTACTATGAAAACCTGAAACCGTAAATAAAATCTGAAGGGTACAATAGGTATTGTGAAAGGGAAAGAAACTGCTCAAATAGGAAGGAGCAACTAGGATGAAGAAGAGAAGAAAAAGAAAGAAGGAAAAGAAAAATATGTATAAATATACACAGGATAGCTAGGATAATTGTACTACTAATATCCATTGATTTACTGAGAGGAATAGTTAATGTGTAATTGTTTGATTGGTCATACATGCCTATATCTGATTATCTGTGCAACCATTTTGAAGACAACATTATGTAATGTAACTATTGTTCATATCCTATCACCTTGTTTTTAAATTCTGGATCATTTTTATTGTTTTCTATGTATCTTGTTTATGTATTTGTTTTTATTATTTTGTTTTTTTCTTTTCTCTTTAAAATGAAAAACAAAATTTATATGTATATACACGGATACCTGGAATAGATGTATTGCGGATGTCTGTAGTTTATTGAAAGGAACACTTAATGCTTAAAATTTTCTTTTTCCTTGACCAACGTTGCACGCTTGCATCTGGTAATCAAAAGGACTGATCTGAAGACAACAATATGTAGTGTAAGAACCAACTGTTGAATTCCTATCATCTTGTATGGTGAAGCTCTGTATTGTGTCCAATTTTTTTTTATTACTTGTCACTGTCTTTCATTGTTTGATCAATCTCACATCCTTACATCTAGTAGATTGAGCAAATTTCTTGAAGATAACAGTATGAATGTAGCAACCATTGTTAATTCCTATCATTTTGTTTTGAGCTCATATATCATTTTTGGTTTTTTTTGTTTTTGTTTTTGTCTTCACTATTGTTGTTTTGTTAGGTTTTTTTCTCTTTAAAGTAAAAAAGTAATGTAAGAAAGATGGGTATAGTGGCACAGGTCTGTAACCCCAGCACGCTGGGAGCCCAAGGCAAGAGGATCATAAGTTTGCGCCCAGGCTGGACAATTCAGTAACTTAGGGAGACCTTGTCTCAAAATGAAAAATAGGAAAGGACCAGGAACATACCCTCGTGTGAAGACCATGTGTTCAATCCCCAGTATAACCAAATCATATATCATCACTATGCAAGTAGGTCACTCATGTGTTGTTGATGATAAGGTAAGATGATACAGGTACTCTGGAAAGTATGTGGTATTTTCCTAACAAAACCACAAAACAACCTTACCATATGGCCAAGCAATTGTACTTTGGTACATTTATCCAAGATAAATGAAATCTTACATTCACATCAAAACCTGATTGTTCCCAGCAGCCTTAGAACCATGCACACACAGCAACCTGGATACATCTCGAGAGCGTTATGTGGAACGGGAGGAAAGCCACTCCGAAGAGCTCACACACTACAGGATTCCACTCATGTAACATTTTTTAATTGATAAAATCATACATTTGGAAAATAGATTCATGATCCCAATGATTTAGGGAAGTTGGCTGGGATGAGGGTAGTGTTACCACATGGGGTAGCACAGATCACCTTGACTGAAGCGATGCTTCCACAAATCCAAACATGTGATCTAGTCCCACAGAAACATGCACCATGGTACCCATGCCACATTCCAGGGGTTGATACCATCCTATCATGATACACATCCAGGCGAGAAACTGGGAGACAGGTACATACGAATCTCTACCCATTAAAGACAGCAATTACCTAAGTCGATATCTATGCTACTTTTTCTAGTTTCACATAAGGAGAACCCAATCTTTCTTCCCAAGAATTTTGGATCCATCTCCTTGAACCTCAGAAACTTGAAATGAATTAATTTTTGTCCTTGTTATCATCAACCTCTCTCTTCTCTAGCCAAGTTATGAGGTGATGTTTCACATTCACCCAAACACACACACCCACACTCACACACACATCCGTTCATACTTGCATATACTCACACACACCCTCACACGTGCACATACGAACACTTGACCCCACAAATCCCTCAAAATGCTCTCTGATCACTTGGCTCCACTTTGGCAACAAACTTTTTCAATGAATGGTCCATGGCACTGTCTCCATTTTCTCAGTCCTGTTGCGGGCTTTGCTTGCACAGCCTGGCTCCTACTCAAGGCCACAAGAGCTCGCTTGAATCAAGATCACAAGTCCAATGGGTGCTTTTCTTTCCTGTCCTGACTAGAGATGCTGGCAGCACTGGCCACGGTGACTCTAACCGCCTTTGGGAAGAATGTCCTCCTGGGTTCCCTGATACTGTGCTCTCCAGGTTTCTCTCCTGCCTTTCTGGCCACTTTTCAGTCTTCCTTCTGGCTCCTTTTGGCTTCTGTTTCCTCTACTTGTTCTCTAAATGTCGTCAAAATTTCTTGGAACTTGGCCTAAGGCCCCTTTCCTTCTTTCCCTCCTGTTTCATTTCTGTGGCTTTAAGCTCTATCTATGTGCTGACAAGTCCAGAATTTATATTTCCATCTAAGAACTCTCCCCTGAATTCAAGTTTCTCTTATCCTCACTGTCTTCCTGTCAGTTCTTAATGTTTCTCTAGGGATGTTCTTTCTCCATACATCCTCTTCCACAAGTCATTAAGTAGCTCAAATTAAAACATCTTAGAAGTCATTCTTAGTTCTTTCTTCTCCTTCCTGGCATGTCTAACCCGTCAGCCAGTCGTGCCAAATATACCTGTAAAGCATCTCAGATCCCTCCACTCCACTCATCCTTCCTCACCAGCACAGGCTACTGTCTTTTCTAACCTAGAATACTGGTTATAACTTATGCATCTATTGTCTATTTAATAACAAATTACTGCAAATGTAGTGGCTTACAATAACCCAAATTCATTAACTAACACTTTCCAGTCAAGGGAAGTGCTAGTACTTCTGCTCATGGTCTCACCATGGTGAAATAAAGGTATTGACTAGGGCTGCCAGTTTCCCTGAGGATGAAGGTGAACTTAATGACTATGAGGGATTGACAACTGGTGGTCAACATACAACACCTACCTGTGCTGAGTAAGTGTGGTGCTGGGTGTGGGAGGCCCACCTGAAGATTGTTGCCAGCAGCATAAGAGGCAGAACTGGAGAAGAAAAAAGGCTGTTGGGAGCCTGTTGGAAGCAGAGAGGAGATGTAAGGAGCTGTTGGTGCTTTTGAAGGAGCTTGTCATGCTGGCTTTCCTGATGAACTTGGCTGTTTTCATCCTCCAAAGAGCTCAGGACCTTGCTGGCACTGAGAATAGCTTCAGTTCACTTAGGGGGAGCTCTGGTTCTCACTTTGAGCATCACTTCCTGGCTCTGGAGGGAAGATGGTACACTGCTCAATCTCCTTGAGAAGCTTGTCACATTGGCTTTCCTGATGGGAACTCAGCTGTCCTGATCATCGGCAGGGCTTGGGACCTCACTGTTGCTGAGAATGTCTGTGGTACTTTTGGAGGGAGCTCTGGTTCTTATTTTGAGTGTTGCCTCCTGGCTCCAATGCAGATCCCTCAGCCTGCTAGCGCAGCTCCTTTATCCCACTGACATAGACCTTCTAGCGTCCACCACTGACCTTTGGGCCTTTCTAGCATAGATCCACGAAACAGGCTTGCATGAGATTTTGTTACAGCTCTAGGCCTCCAGTTGGACTAGGTCTTCAGCTAGACTTATGCAGGACATTATCATGGGATCCAGACCCTCAGCTGGTCAAGATTCTTTGGTCTGTAGTGTGTGGACAGATTTCCTACACTCTCATATATGATTCTTTGGGTGACTATTATAAATAATCTCATAAAATATGTGCCCTGTATTATATTGTTCCCCTTTCAGAAACCCCAAACCACAACAGTGACCATTGGCAAAACTTACTTCCTTATCCCTGTCTTTTTGTGAGTTGTTGGCCAGGGGTCAGTCAGGGGCATTCATACTATAGCTCTTTCCTTTGTTCCAGGCTTGCAGGAGCACTGTGATTGTTCACCTTTTTGTTCTTCCCTGCTTTGGGAGGCTACTCAGATTATCTACAGATCATCTCCCATCACACTCACAGGCACACAACACTCAAAGAGAAGGGTTATGTAGGGTTTACACCCAGGATCAGGAAGCTTGGGGTCCACCTGGGTATGAGTTCCAATCACAGCCTCCTAATTGTTCTCCAACTTTCTTACTTTCTCCAATCCATTCTCCATATTGCAGTTATGGTACTTAAAAAATACATTAGATTTCATGTCCTCCCTATTTCAGGACCTTTGATGATTTTCAATCAGATTTAGGATAACAAAATGATATGATATGGTCTCTTCTTGCTTTGTAAGCTCACCATATGTCACTATTCTTGATCAAGATGCTTCTCTCATAGTGGATTTTTCCTACTTCACTGCAGACACCAAACTATTTCACTCCCTAGTACTTTGGGGACATAGTATTTCTATGTCCTGCAATGTTCCTGTATGCCTGCTCTGTACATTTTCTGTGCTTTTTCTTTCAGGAAATTTCAGCCTGATGACTCCCTTCAAGTGTTCATCTAAAAATATTTACAATTTTCTAGCCCAGTGCACTGGTACCTTTGTAGTATATTATTTTTAGCAATTATCTATTCATCAATATTCTCACTTGTATATTGGTAAGGACCTGTTGTTAATAAGTTTTTAAGAATATTTGTTTAATGAGTGAATGAGTTAGTGTGTATAATTAATGAATGTAAATCTAAGCTCACTTCAAAAGTTAGTTTTCATTGGTACCCACTTCCTAACAGAGTAAAAGGTAATCTTAAATATTTCTTCAACCATATAAAACCACTCTAAAATTATAAATAATTCTTTGAATACATAAAGCTACTTTAGAATTATTTTTGTGTGTTCCAAACTTTTAACACACATCAACAGCCTGCTACTTTACATTTGTCCCCTTGTTATGGTTGACACATTGTGTCAACTTGAGGAGTCTAGAGATTTAGCTGAGTGACTCAGGAGGAAGCCAGGGTGCTTACTTTGTATACATCCTCAGCCTGTGGAAGAAGAGGGCATGGAGATTGTGTGAGAGGTACATGCCCCATGGGTGGGGGTAGGCTGTTTACAATGTAAGGGAAGGAAAGAGGCTGCTTGCAGCCATTCCTCCCTTTTGCTGGTTGTTTTTGCTGTGTGCTGCCACCATGAGGAGTTTTCCCTCTGCCATGTGCCACTCTGCCTCTGAACCAGCCAAGTATGGACTGAAACTTCCACAAACTGTAAACTAAATAAACCTTTCCTTTCTTCATTTGAGTGTTGGGTATTTCGTCTCAGCAACGAGGAAAAAGTAACCAAGACACCACTCTTTGTCCTCTTGTAAAAGGTTTCTGTAAAAGCAATTTTCTTCAGGTTGATGGGATTATTCTTTGAATTGTCCCAAAGATACATGGTCAGATATGGGTCCTATATTGTATCTTCCTACAAAAGGGAGGATTCAGTGGTAGTCACTAGATCATAGGTTTCTTTTCCTCTGGGAAGTACCAAAACATAAAAAAGCAAAAGCAGTCACTAGGATATAAACAGGTATCTAGCTGATCAATCTTGCAGAAAGGACCATGTAAGGTGTTTGGTTGGGTGAAAAAGGACCCTATAGTGTGAGTCTGAATATCACAATGACCCCCAAATCCCTGTTCTCTAGCCTTGGGACAAAAGAAAGAGAAGGAAGGCCAAGAACTTTATATATAATCCTGACACCTATAAAGTTACCCACATGCAATGGTAAGGTAGCTGAACAGAGAATCTGCTTCCATATGCATCCTCAAATCTAGGAGGACACCCCTTTCCCTAGAAACCCCCATGAAATAAAAATAGTCAAGGTTATGAAGAAGGGGCTGCAGCGGGAGGGGTTAGAGTAGGAGAGAGGCTCAAGCCCATGGCTACCGGGGACCTGCTCCTGAGTTGCCACTGACTCCTGCACTACTGTAGTGTTTCCCTCCTGTGCATCCCTTTGTCCTTGGCTTCTGCCAGCCCCCTTGCTTGGGAGGAAAGGAAACAGAGGCAGTGCTCCTGTCAGGCTCAAACTGCTCAAGAATAAATTCTGGTTAAAAAGGAAAACTGTTCATTTTGATGAATGTGAAGTCTCATTGGTGATTATATTATTTATACCCCAACAGGACCAAACGCTCCTTTTGCCCTGAACATACCTAAACGTTGAGTTCAGTTGCTTGTAGCATCAGCTCTGTGGCTCCTTTAAAGATATTTTATAAAGGTGGCAAAAGTCTGTAGTGTTGTAATATATAGAAGAAATGTTTTGACAGTGTCTTTAAAAGATGATTTAAGAATCTCCCATTCCCCTTGAGGCTTGGTTGCATTCAGTAAGTTGTTCCTAGTGAATCCAGTAAGGTAGAAGTAACGCAGTGTGGCTTCTGAGGCTGCATCAGTGTGGTTTCCTCTTCCCCTCTCTTGTTCTTTCACTTTAGAGATGCTGTCAGGAGGAAGCTCAGGCAGCCACACAAAGGTCCATGGAGGGCAGAACAAGGGTCTCTTGGCCACTGACAGGTAAGTGCAGCATCTCAGAAGTGGATCCTCCAGCCCTATTCAAGCCTGCCAGCTGACATTAGCCCCGGCTGACATCCTGACAGCAATGTTGTGAAAGGCTGAGGAGGTACCACCTAGCTAAGCCACCCTTGGAGTCACAGGAAATGTCAGGGCTAAGAAGCGTTTATTGTTTTAAATCACAAACTCTGGGGTAATTTCTTTCATAGAAAAGTTGTCTAGTATGGTTTGATTATTCGTTCAATTTTCACTTTATATTGACAATAACCCACATCATAAGTATTATCTCCTTCATTATAAAAATCCTTGAATTAGGAAGGGTGGAGTAATAGCTGCTTGAAAGGTGACGAGAATTAGGCTCTGATAGGTTAAACCACCTCCCAAGGGACACTTTAGTGTCCTGCACTGCAGTGACCTGCAAAGCCAGATGTACCACACAGACCTCCAAAGACTAAAGCCAGTTTTCTTTCTGCTGCAGTGACAGTTCCCAAATTTGTCTCGGCTGACACACAGCCGATGAATATCACTGTTCCTATGGCTGTTTGGACTTTTCTACACAAGCGCTGCCTCTGTTTTTCTCCGCCACCTATGGGAAGCCCATCAGTCTGGAAGTGAATTGGGAATGCTATGAAGCCATGATAATTTATTTTTCTAAATTAGCATCAACCAATAGCAACATAATGGTGGGCACATGGTAAATTTAAATTTTTCTAAGATCACATGAAGAAGAAACAGTAAAATAAATTTTTGAAATATTTACCCTAGTATATACAAAATGTCATAAATGCATCATGTTACCAACGCAAGGATTATTAATGTGATTGCTTACTTTCCTTTTTTCTTACTAGTCCAGGAATGAGGTGCATGCATCGGCACACCTCCCAAGTGAGAACAGACACATTGCTGGTGCCTAACTGCCTCATGTGACTAGTGGCTCCTGTATTGGAGAGTGCAGTCTAATTATATCATTCACAAAACCTCATACTGTTAGTATAAAGTGATGACAATCTCAGCTCACAACTGATTTTAAACTGATTCTTTCATTGTGCTGGTGAGTAGGAACTGGAGGACAATGCCTCTACCTTGTTTTACTTTCTGCAATGCCTTCTCCTCTTGGAGGACAAAAGCTAAAAAGAAAGACAGTGGTGAGATGATCCCTCATGCAGAGACCTGTGATGAGTGTGTGTCCTCATTAGTACAGTCATAAAAATAAACCATTACAAAATCTTCCAAGGAAAACTATCTGGACTACTTCTGAGAACTCTCGCAGGCATCAAGTACTAACACACAAATATACTTGCTATGCTGATTTAGAAAAGCACTATGACTAATTCATTAGTTTCCAAGCATCAGTTTATTGGCCTTGCTCTGCAGATGTGCAGAAGCTGGCAACAGTTGGAACTGCTGCATGTATTCCATATTTTATTAATTCTGGTAGTCTTCCCCACAAACAATTTACATTAAAATAATGGCAACTCCTATGGCAACTTTACAACTTACAATTGTGCTTAATACTGGGAAGGTTGCACGTGTGTGCACATGCACACAGATGTATATATTTTTAAATGAGCACTTATCCTATGCCAGCCCATGCCTTTCCTCATCCACTGATCAAAACTCTTGCAACATTCTCAGCAAAGTTGGACAAAAGATCTACAAGACTTTGGACAGGACTTTAGCTCGTGAGATTCAAAACACCAATATGAAGATGACCTGCAGTTAGTGATGTTACGAGAGTCAGAGAGAAGTGAATGACAGAAGGGTAATATTTGCTGTGGTTTAGAGCAATTGAAGATAAGAGACACATTTTAGGTGAAGCAGATGGGATTTACAGTCAGTCAGCCAATACTATGGAGAAGATCAGCTTGTGTCGGGACACAGGTGGATTCCAGGAGGGGAGCGGAGAAAGAAATGCCCTTCCTTTTTTTTCCCCATGAGGCATTAGTGCATCTTACATTTCAAAGAAAAAAACATATATTCTACCTGGTGAATGTTTTAAGTTCCTCAAAAGTAACTGTTTCAGCCTTTTAAATTCCATATTAAATTATCAGTGAGTCATGAGAAAAATGCTAATGTCAAAATTAAACTCAAATGAATCACTGTCCCTGGCTACAAAGCAGAAGCACTCAGCTCTGTGCCCACACTCACTCTGCTGAAGCCCAAAGAGCTGCCAGCTGCCTCCCACTACACCCCACCCCTCCTCACTCCACCCTTGGGAGCAGCTCTTTTCCCCAGCATCCTGGAGCTTAAGTTACAGGGATAGCAGCAGAGCAAGGTCTCCCTCACCACGAGCATTTTCCACGAGGGAAGTCTGTGGAACTATTCCTCCTCCCAAAGTCAGTCTCATCACCATGGAAAAGGAAACAGCACAATAGGATCTTGTTCTTTGTCCAAACTGGCATCTTTCAAGAGACCTGCAGCACAATTTCAGTTGGCTCCACATACTCTTAGGTCTCTAGCTACATAGGGCCAAATCGTTCTCCCTTGCATGCAACAAGGTTGGCTTCTCCAGTTCCTTTTTCACTAATACAGGCCCTTATCTCCACATAAAGTTCACACACACACACACACACACACACACACACACAGAATGGAACTGTAGGAAAACTCTGTTTTGAGGAGCTAGAAAGTGATAGCAACAAGAAGACCAATTTCTACTCTTGCCAAACAAAGACCAAAACTTAACTTACCTCATCATGGGACAGTTTTTCTGGTCCTTGGGGATCACAGGTCAAAATCTTCTGATCCACTAGCAGCAGACTTCCAGAGCATTGCATTTTGGCAACAGCTTCCATGGAAAAATGTTCTTACATTTACACCACTGGAACTAAAACATTATCACCCTTTGAAATTTCTAGAAACAGTACACACAAAAAAGAGATCTGTCCCTAACCTCCTGCCCTGCACAGTTCCTTAATTAGTCTTCCAGAACTAACAACAGGATTGCTGTTTGATCATCTTGCCCTTCACAGTTCTGGGAGGGTAGCGCTTTGCAACACTGTCTGCCATGCTATGAGAACGCACCCAGTTGTATTTTAGGAATGTCTAGCAATATCCTCTCTGCTCCTTCTTGCCAAGTCTTTAAATAAAATGTACCTTCATGAAATCACAAGTACACCAAGGAGTGAGGCTGAACAAGCCACAAAGATAGATTCTTCTGACATCCTGGCTTCAAACTGGCTGCAGCTTCATTAAAGATGTGCCTAGGCATGAAAAGAGTGGATTTACAGCTCACTTATATACTCTGTCTCATGACAATCTACCAAAGATATATTCCCACAAAACATAACACTGGGACAAGATCTGATATTTGTCTACCAGGCAAGGATAAATTTGGGTGGCTGTTGGTGATAAGATGATTCTAGATTTCAGTTCTCTTTCAGTTGAAAAATGTTTTCTCTGAATTTCAATGAAGAATTCTTTAAAAGGTAACTTCTGAGCTCTTCTCTACACCAAGAAAAATATTCTGCAGCATCACCGAAGAAGATTTATATGCTATCATGGCGTTTAAAACTTACCAAGTCACAAGTAAAAGGAAGATGATTGATTGATAGATAGTCACAAAAAATCCTAACTTCTCTTATTCAGTTTGGCTGAAAAAGCAAACACACATGGAATCCGATCAAATTCGGAAATCCTGGCTTTTTCTCCTCAGCCTGTCATTCCTATTTCCATGTAATGCCTACCTATAGGCCGTCATGGTAGCCTGATTCATTCTGTGTTCTTGATGTATAAGCATAATTATTTTCCTGGCTGGAATTACTGACAATATTGTTTGAGCTTTGGAGAACTGTAGGTTTATTGGTTAAACCAAGAGATCGGGCAACTTCTAAATCAGTAAGACTTTTTTTTTTTACAAGAGAGTACTTTGTCAAATTTCTATGCACAAGCCAGATGGGCTTCAGAAGATTTTAGTTTCCAAGACAGTCTGTGATGAAACAACTTCAGAGCTCCCTCCTCGATCCCCATGCCAGGAAATCCTGCCTGTAAATGAATCAGGAAAGTGGTTAAAGTTTTCCATGGATTTGACTGAATTCCAGCCTAGGAAACCCCACAAAGAGGAAAGCTAGAGAAGTGGCATGTCAGAGAGCAAGTGAGCGAGGAAGCAGGGAAGACCTCAGCGAGGACAGCGTGTCAGCTACAAAGTACACACACATGCGAGAGGGACTTGTGAACACACGTCCAACTTGGCTGATCTATAAAGATCCTTTTTTTATAATGTGCTTCCAAAGCATCTCACCGAAATGAGCAAATGACTTTGATTTCAAATTAGACTTTCAAGAACTTCTACAAACATTCTCAACACTATCTACCAAAAAAGCAGAGGTGGTTTTCTCCTCGAGACAGGCTCCACACCCTAAACCCTGTATTTCTGAATATTGCTTCAAAAAGCAAACTTTTCTCCACCTCTTTGCCTTGAAACAATTGAAGCAGCTGGGAACTGCAGCTTGACTTTAATAGTGATTTAAAACACACCCTTGAAAACCAAGCTAGATGTTTTTTTTTTTTTTTTTTGCCCATCCAGGTGGGAAGCATGTTCCAGCAAATGGGAACAACACTTAGGAAAGTTCTCAAACAGATAATGCCCTAAGAGTCAGAATTCAAAACACATCTTCCACCAGCCAGCCAGTCATCCACTGGACAAAAGGCAAAGGGAACCTGGAAAGAAAACTAAGCCTGCTATATAAAGACAGAGATAAAATAGTTCAGCTGCCAAGATCTGGCATCTTTAAAAATGTCTTTTCAATCTTTAACTTTTGTCTGCTTGGTCGTCTAGCAACCAAGAGCTGAAAGAAAACTCCACCCAAAACAAAGTGAAACAATACAGACACTTTGCTTCACGTGTGTGTGTGTGTGTGTGTGTGTGTGTGTGTAAGATTCTCAGGGTGCAAAGGTGGAAATCTGCTTTCAGACAATTAAAGCAGAAAGAGTCCTGATTGTATATGGCAAGGAAGGAAGTTGGGAGTGAGCAAAACAGCAAAAAGAAAATGTGTAATGCGGGATGAGGGTATAGTCTCCACACACCACGCTAAAGCAAGGTTTACACTCTTAAGCAATAAAAACAAGCCATTAAGCTCGGCCCAGCACTGTCAGGAAGTATAAAACAGTTCTTGAAACTTTGCAGTTACTACACAAAAGCTTTTCATAAACTCTGTTTCCTGATCTTCATTAAATGTTAACATCAAGTTGCCATGGGGCAATTAGCTTGCCTCCTGAAATCAATAAAAAATCAACAATTTGGAAATAGTTGTACAGTAAAATAGTTCAATAATTATTCTCTCATAGTGTTGTGGCCAAGCGGTTCCAGGGAAAATGCAGTCCAGATGAGATTCTGCCCTTACGAGGGAAGCTTGAAGCAAATCAGTGCCCTGCTCAGAGACCCCCGCATCCAAATGTACTGTGACGATGGTAATGCGCTCCTAGCCCAGACCTGGCCCAAGCGGGGCCCAGGGCACAGGACAAACACAAACTCCTAAGCTGCCTTAGTCAGTGTCTGGCGCAACCCTGCTGGAGGACCTGGAGCGCTCAATTAAAAAACCAGGACCATACACAAAATCACAGACCCAGTGTGGAGAAAATGAGGCGCTCTACACTTAGCATTGGGTCCTCAAACAAGAAAAATACCATTTTGGGGTGGAGATGATTTCTGTGTGTGTGTGTGTGTGTGTGTGTGTGTATACCCACTCATATATGTAAATGCTGTGCACTCACAGGGGTGTATTTGCTTCAGATCAGGAATGAATTCATTCTAATACTTCTTCAACAAATATCCAAAGCTGAGTGGCTCGTTAGAAATCTTCAAAGTGCTCCTGAAAAGTAAAATGATTCTACTCAATAAATGGCCCTCGTAGGACATGACTGAAAAGAGATGCCGGCACCAAGCAAAGACAGGAAGTTGCTTCTTTGCTGACTCTGACGTTTCCTAGTCTGAGTCCATTCATTTAAGCACTTTATTTGAAGACAAGTACAGTACAGAAAATTCCAATATCCATTCAGTCAAACCTCAAATACCAGCTCTGAAAGCTTTACACCACCCTCTAGCCTCATTGGAGTTAAACAGTGAACTAACTTATAACTAAAAAAAAAAAAAAAAAACTCAAGCATCATTTTTACTATAAACAAATGCTTCAAATGTACATCTATTTGCTGCCTTCAAAGGGAAAACTTTCAACTCACATGCTTGGCACTAAGATCACACGGGATCAGTTCAGTGCACTGACTTCAGCGTTAAACTTTTTTAAAGCACATTTTTTAAGGCCTTGCACCTGCTCCCCCATCCACATAGATGTACTGACACGTATTTGACTAAACTGACTACATACATGCCCAAGCAAGCAAGGGGAGCAGATTTTACAAGATAAGCAACCAAGTGTTTTCATGTCTGAGGGTGGCTAGAACACAAAATTGCCAGTCATCTTGTGGGGTAAAAGAATGCCTTTGAAAAAATATGTAGGGCATCCTTTCAGATATGGTGAAGCACAGTCAGATGCCACCCTGCGTATAGGCTTGCTGTCAGGTTTCCTTTAAAGGCTGCTTCTTGAAGAAGGGCCACATTTGGTTGTCTTCTGCAGTTATGATTAAGAAGACGGTCACCAAAGCATTGCTGCTTAAACTGGCCCATTGGCTTCACCCGGGAAATCAGAATGCAGGCTCTCAGGCCCCAGCCCAGACCCACTGAAAGAGAATCTATAACATAACAGGATTGCAGGGGGTCTGGATTCACATTAAACTTTCATACTCCTTAAGGCATTACTGGTGATTCGGATGTACATTAACATCTAAGAAGTTTTATTTAGAACATTGGCCCCCCAAGTTAGGTAGAAATGCACTTTGAAGCTTGCAGGGCAGGGAAACAGAAAATTCTGCCCTGGAGAATACCAGAAGGCTGTAATTTATGTCAGCAGGGTGGAAGACAGAGGGAAAGCAATTTACCTGAGTGGAGCAGACTTGCCTGTTATCCCCGACCTTACCCTACCAGTCCCCTGCAGAAAAGTAAAACAGAGAAGGAGCCATGCCAGGAGGCCCTCACTTCCGCAGAGGCGGCACTCTCAGTCCCGGTTATTCCTGACTTTATTCTTTACTGCAAGGCCATCTTCCTTTAGCCTTGTAACAGGTAAGGGAGCTGTGGCATACAAGCATGCAGTTAACTGGTATCTTAACATTAACAAGACAGAATGAAACTATACTATTTTTAAAAGGCCTTGGATGCACTTTTGATGGTACACATGGATTTTTTTCCCTCGCAGGAAAAAGTGGAGGAGATAAAAAATACAAACTTGGAAGGTTATCCTATGATTGGGTAGCTTGCTATACAGGCCAGTTTCATAGAGCTTTCTTCAGGCCTCTGGAGGAACAATTTAGAGTTAACTGGAGGAGAAATATGAAAAGACAGAAGCGCAGAGAGATGTGTAAAACACTCTTCCACCCGCTTCCCAGCACCCGAAAGTAAAAGACAAACAGAGCAGCCCTGAGGTGCCACACAGGTTAAACCAAGCCGGGGAGGCACACATGGTGCGGACGAGCGCAAAAACAGGTGACACAATTTAATTCATCTTGAAAGGTGATCCCTGAAATTTTAGAAAATACTACATGCTGGGTTTTAAGCCAACTCTAAAGTGATTTGAGAGATCCTGCAGAATTATGACTGAAATTCCAGAAATTGTCATGTTAGTTATGACCCTGTTCTGCAAAATGAAGAATGAGAGCTAAACCGTCTGGAAGGAAGCAGAATGTATGTAAGAATATTGCTTTTCATGTGAGCTGCCAAGAGGGTCAGAGTGCTCCGTTATTATAAAACCTTTAAAACTAAACTGAAACTGGAAATGCCATCATGTACACGTATGTGATATACATTATAAACATCTTCATGTATTTACACTCATACATTAAGTTTATATAGATAGTAAATAGATCTGTGTTGCAAGAGATCACATTTGAGCTGATGCCATTAAAAATTTTAACCATGAAAATCAGAACCTATAAAGTGGAGAAATCCAAAGGGTGGATGTGACTGCCGAAGGGTGACGTTCTTTGGCTACATTCTCATATTCTCATCTAGAGAATTTAGAAATGGAAGAACGCGGGTTAATTTTTGAAGACGTTAACACTGCAATCTGTCCCTTATATGCCTGGCAAGAGAATGAAGGGCCAGAGGATGTACCAGACCCTTCCTCTGTATTTGATTCTAATGATTCTACCTAGTCAGGAGCTGCAGAAATAGGGTAAAAGGAAGCTACAAGATTTTCAAAGAATCCCAGATCTTTAATTTACAAATAAGACATACAGAACCTCAGCACCACCCCGCTAAAGGTACCTATGTTTGTTCTCTAGAACTCCTTGGAAGAGTTTGATTATAAGTCTCTTCCTTTACAAACACTAATTTTCAAAGCCAGTTTAGAGGCAGGAGTTAGGAGTGGGAATTATAACTAGGTTTCGAGCAGCACGACAGGGTTAGAGGGGCACGTAGCACCCAAGAAATTGACCTAAAACACTGCCAGTAAAACAGGAGTTGTGGGTTCCCTGGTCTTACAAACAGCCACGGAACCCTTCCTGGCCTCTGACTCCCAGCTGGGGTACAGGAGCTCTGCACTGCTAAGTGTTCATTCTGAGCAGCCTAATTTGACTTCATTCTGCTTGGGCTTCAGGCCAATTGGCAGATGTTCCTGTAGAAGCTGATCTCAGACACTTTCCCTTTCTAATTTTTTTGGCACAGTTGCCTCCGCTGCATGGGATATCATCTCTGAAACTTTATCTTAGGTTCCCGGGTTTTGCTTGTTTTGTAGGCTTTGGTTTTCCCTTAAATCTTCCTGTCCCAAAAAGGTTCTTGTGAAAAATACTAAATCACTGGTAATTCCTTCAGTGTAAATATGGCTTTTCAAAGGACTTGCTTGCAATTTCCAACCACTCCTTACCTTTTCCCCGCCCCCCCCCCCAATCGGGAATAAGTAACTGCAGAAACAAAAACACGAACACAAGGTCATCATTGTGAGCAAGCGCTGTGTAACGCACCACTCTCTCACACAGCATGGACTCTACAGAATGAAATGCCAGAGCTTTGATATTTATTGTCTGAAATAGGTTTAACATTTGGAGAAATGTGTTCACACACGTAACCTTGGGAAGAAAAGCAAGCTGATCGGTTGGAGAACAGGGTGCAGGCAGCAAACATGATGTGCACAGTTTTGTTGTGTCTGGGGCGAAGTTAGAAAACTGGGTACTTTGGAGCCATAAGCAGCTCCCTGCTGTTTTCAACAAATCCATTTTCAACTCTTGATGAGGGCCACAAGCTCTCAGTTTTAAATATACATGACCACAATATCAATAATGAAGCCATCTTACGTTTTATTTAATACTTTGGCCAGATCAGCCCCCTAGAAGGGGTCCCTAGGTTAGGGAAGAAAAACAAAAGGCCGTCATTCACTTTGCTGCATGGTCATCATTTTCCTAATTATTTCTATTGGTCTTGCTTTATTCTGTCTGCAAATGAAGGAGCAGAGTAAGGGGTTCTGTATCACAACAGTATGTCTGATCCTTATCCAAATATTCCACCTAATAAGGACGAAAGTTCTCCCGGACTGGACAACCACCCTGCAACATTCCTGAGAATTGAATAATATAATAATCTTGAAAGTCAGCAGAGTGGATTATCCGCTTTTTTTTTTTTTCTGGACTTGAACTTGTGAACTTAACAGTAGCGCTGCAAAAAAAAAAAAAAAAAAAAGCAAATGTGCTGAGCACTTTGCCAGAGGAACCTTCCATGTAGACTTCTCATCTTAAATACACACAACTGAAAACAACTACGATTTTTTGGAAAATTATATACAAACCCGATACTTCTTTTGATTACATATAAATACAAATTAGCTATTTTTTTCTAAAAAGTGGTTATAATAGTAAATAAATACAAAATAAATCTGACCATTATACTTCATGTGCGGGGGTTGAACCCATATAAAATGTACAACTAAATACATTTTAAAATCTTTAAGGAATAATTCTCTGATTAAAATATTTGTTTTCCCAACTTCTTTTCGTAGATATAAATATATTTTCAAAATAGCTGTTTTTTTTCCATTCCATTCCATAAATAAAGTCTTCATTGGGAAATATTAAAGTGTCAACTGGTTTTGTTTTGGGAGGGTGGGGGTTGGGGAGTTTTTTTTTTACTTTTTTCTAAAATATATATATATATATATATATATATATATATATATTTGTTTATTTTATTTTGCTGTGCTAACGACACCCACAACCCTCCACAACCATGTCCTGATAGTTCTTTAACACAACCTTTTCATTTTCATCAAGGTACAGCATGGAGATAGCACTGAGGTCCGTCGGGACACAGCATGCCTTCGGGATCTTAGAGTTCACAGAGTTGACCAACGTCTGCACGATGGCATGATTAGTGGAGTTGAGGTGATCGGCCAGGGGGAAAGGGCACTCCCCCTGGCAGTAGAAGGCATGATACCCCGGAGGGGCCACAATCCAGTCATTCCACCCCACGTCACTGAAGTCCACATACAAAGGCTGTCTCTTGCAGCTGGACTTAAGGCGTTTTCTCTGCTTGTGCTTCACTTGACGTTTCTCTCTTCTGTGCAGAGGATGCCCTTTCCCATCATGGCCGAACGTCACTAGCAAGGGCCGTATCTGTGACCAGCTGTGTTCATCCTGGTGCAAAGACCTGCTAATCCTCACGTGCCTCTTTGAGACATCGTGCTTCTCCTCTAAATGGGCCACTTCCACCACAAACCCGTGGTTGGCATGGCCCTGCGTGGTCCACCGCATCACAGCAGGGGTGACGTCGAAACTTTCCCACCGGCTCGTGTTCTCATTCACCAACCTGGTGTCCAAGAGTCTGGTCACAGGAAATTGTGAGTTGGCTGTTGCAGGTTTTATAATTTCATAAATATTAATTCGGTGGTGGAAACTGGTATTGTCTCCCAAAGCTTCCTGCATCTGTTCCCGAAAGACCTGAAGTTCTGCTGAGGTGATAAACTCTTCAGTGGGGATAGAACTTAAATTAAAGAAGAATCGCCGGGTCGTTTTCCCACTGATCTCGGGCAGTTCTTCCAAAGATTCTAATTTAATAAAGATGGAGAAGAAAAGAAGACAAATCATTCAGTATAAGAAGTGATAACCTGATTAGGCATGAGAATGTTTGAATCTCATTGAAAGGTTTGATTCAGCTCATGAAAAAGTTTGCAACTAGAAAATAAAAACTTCAAGAATGGGTGTTAACTCAGAGGTAGAGTGCTTGCTTAGCACACACAGGGCCTTGGGTTCATTCTTGGTGACACACACACACACAGAGGAAAAAAAGAAAAATGTCATTTTAAAAATATTCTCTCCTTTATTTATATGGTCATGCCCACATGCACGCCATGAAACAAATTTCCTAATTAATTGTTATGCTTTTGATCCAATGCAAGGACATGGTTTCCAGATAGCTATAATAATGGGGAAAATGCTGAAGCATTTCTTTGGAACTCACAGACATGAGGGCCAAAAAGTCAGGACTACAGTGAGTAGAGGGCTAATGAGTGAGGGGTTGAGGAAATTATCGCATTTCTTTTTTTAAAAAAGGCTTTAATGTCAATCCCATAAGCAGTATTCTAAAACATCGCTCTGCAATTTAGATGATTTACAAATCTTGATACACAGATTTCAGCTTCCTAATTAAAGACTCTGAAACTCAGCATCACCGATGACATTTTGCAAAGCGCACCCTACCATTTCACTCAAAAGTCCAGAGACAAAGGCATTTACAGGGATCTACTTTAGAAACGTATGGGTGGTACTAGGAACTGTAGTAATTAAAGTCAAACAATTTCAAGAGAAACAGCTTCCTGATTGTTTGTTCTCTCACCTCCTTATGACCTCAAGAATCAAAATCTCATTTCAGATGCTTTTGGGAAAAAAATGACTTTGTTTTCTGTCTGTATTCTTCATGTTTTATCAGTCATATAAAAAAAAAACATGCCTACCCCATAAGAGACTCCATGATAGACAAAAAAAATTGAAACAATTCATAAAAATACCATTATGAATTTCAGGATCCTAGGAGTGATCTCATCCTATTACAGAATCAATTTCTATATCTATTACCACTATTTCAGAGCCATTTAAAAGTCCGTCTCATTCAGATTCCTGCACTGCAGTTCTAAGACAAGTTATTTTCTAAGTAAACAATAAGATATAACCTGACAACTTTGAATGCTTGTAACTGACAACTCATCAGGGGCATGACATTATTATTACATTGAGAGTAAATACCACCAGAATTTGAGACATTTGAGTTTATATTCTTCTAAGTTTACTGCATCTCATTATCTGTGTCCAAAAAAAGTTACCTGCTTCATTTAGGATCTCCTCTCAAGTGATGACAAAATATATTTTGACATAGTTCTATGTCAGAAGATTATTTTATTGATTTTACGGTTATATTTTCTGTAAAAACAAAGAGCTATAGTTATTCACAGAGTCTAGATCAGTGATGGCAAACCTTTTAGAGCTTTCAGTGATACAGACAGCAAGCTGCAGCATGAATGCCATAGGTTTGCCACCACTGGTCTGGATGCCAAGGAGAGTCATGTTGGATGGCTCACTGCCGGGTTTTACCCACATAAACCTTCCCACCAAAGGGCCAGTCACTGCAAGCTCAGCAGAACCACTGAGTTCACCTGGTGCCATTTACACCAGGACAAGGAGTGATGCTTTAATATGATGCTGCTAAACTTCAGCCTTCCGAAGTGACTAGAAACCATTACATCTCCAGTGCAGATGCTAGTTCAGAGGGTCTGAAGAGGGCCTGAGTTCTGCATTCCCAAGGAGCTCCTAAATAACAGGATGTTTGCAGGTAATGAAATGCACATTGCATGTCACCATTTTAAAGGATGTTTTCCACATTTAAGCATTGCCAGAAGAGTACCTTTTCACAGTGCTTTTCTGCTAAATAATACAAACATTCATAGGACCATTAGTGTTGGCCAAGGAGTAAGAGTTGAGGCTACAGTAGGCCAGAGAAAGACTCAAACAGAAGGGTCCTCTAAAATTCTTCTAGATATGGAGACTATCATGCCCAAAGGGTAATCTTCCATAGTCCTTTGGTGCCCTCTAATCCAAACTTCTTGGGGACATCTTTCAGGATCAACCCACATTCGGAAGCCTCCTGTTAGCCAGTGGTTCTTCAGGCTGGGAGTGATCACTAAAATCACCCTTTCACCAATAGAGCCAGGACTCCTTCCAGTGGCCCAAACAAGTACCAAGTACTACTTCTTTTTAAAAGTTCCTTCTTCCTACCACCTAGGAACCACTGTTTCTGCTCAAAGGCACTTTTCGGTAATGTGAAAATCAGCAGTATTTCCCCAGGCTCCAGACACCAAACCAAGAACCAACTGAGTTCCCTACTTCCTGATGCCAGCACACCAAGACACACTCTTGGTTCTTTCACAGAGGGGAAAGGTGAACCACACAGAGCACTTCATGAATAGCTCTATACTGATCAAAGTACCTGGAAAGGTCACAATAGCAACAAAAGTCCTGAAGCCCAGCCCATAAAGGGAAAGGAAAGACGTGATCAGCATATGCACATATACACATGAACACATGTCCAGAGGATGACAATGACAGACATGATAAATATGAGAGAGAGGTAAATGAAATCTGGAAGATGGGCATAAGAAAGAAGCATAAAATAGGACAATGACCCTATAAAATAAAGATAAAATTATATAAAAGTGCCAGTCTCCAACCAGATACACAGAAAAGAGCAATTTCTTATGGTTCAAAATGTCACTGGAGGTAAGAAGCCTTAGCAAAGCAGACTGGCTGAGTGGCCTCAGCAAAGGAGAAAATTCCACCATTACATAGTAAGAGGCCATAGAAAGCCCTTTCTCCAACCTTCCAACTGCACTTGCATCAAGCTAATCCTTGAAAAACCCCCACCCTACTCTCAGCACAGAGGCCTCCACTAGGAGAGCAGACTCCGGTCACTGTTGTAAGTCAGCTCTGCTAACAGAAACCTCCCTACCCCAGAAAATCAGAGTCTAAAGTTAGGGCACATGCCACCTCTTGTCTTAGAGAAACATCTCAATCTTTTCTTAAGGGTGGAGGATTCTAAACCTATCTGAAACAAAGCCTATTAAAGAAACCATCTATAAATCACAGCAAGCCTGGGGATTCTGAAAATACAGTGTAGGTAATAAATGATTTGGGGATGCTTATGCAGTCATTAATTCCCTGTAAATATTCCTTATTGAATCAACTGAACTTGCTGAGGGGTTTGAGGAGTCTCAACCTAAGTTTATGGGCCTCTAACGGTATCAACCAGGTAAATGAAGCCGTGTCTATGAAAATGTGGTTAAACGAAAAACACAAGGCAAAAATTTGACCTGTCCTCCAAAAGTGAAGCCCTAATTCAATTATCTGCACTATGTCAATTATTCATCGCCTACTTCAAAACTATCCAAAGAAGTAGGAGAGGTCTACTCTGGCCTCCTCCTCCCTAGAGATAGGGAGAATACAGCATAAAAAGTCACCATGATGATGTTCACTGGCTTTCTTGTGACAGTCTTGTGCTCCTAATGTTATGTGAATCATCTCACAACAAACTGATTAGAGAGGAACCATGACCATCTCCCCTTTGTAAGTGAAACAGTTCAGAGAGGTTATGTAACTTACCTAAGGTCACAGGGTTATGAACTTGAGTAGCGTACCAAGGTGCCCACGTTTCCAGCCACTAGACGGCACTGGCTCACAGGGGAGGAGTCAAAACTCTATGGGCACAATATTTAGTGCAATGGCAACTGCCGAGTAAGTTCTGTCCTAACTACAGGCTAGCAATATACTACCTAGGCACAGTGCAGACAGTAGACAGAACTAAGCCAAGCCAAAAAGTAAGCTGGCATGGGTCCTCTGGGACATGCACATCTTATTTACAGCCACTGCTACTTTGTGACTGTACTTTTGCCCCAAACCATGGTGAGTTTTATTTTTAAAGTAAGTTATCATTATGCCTTGAGAATTTTGGGACACTCTTTGGGTAAAAAAAAAAAAAAAAAAAAAAAAAAAACCCTGTACTAAAACAGTAACAATGCCTGCAAATATTCTAGGAAATCAATAAGGTTGAAAATTTCAGCCTTATAATAAAACCAAAGGGGTTGTGAATGATGATTAAGATTTTCTAGAAGATAAAATAATTACTATGCCAAGAAATAAAGAGATGGCATGCAAAAGGTTACAAAGACTAAGTGGTTTGTAGGACAACAAAGGAATTGACAACTAGAGCAAAGGGGAACCTAGCGGTCATCACTGACCCTGATTTGGCCTCTGCTTGCCCTTGACACCAGCACCACTGCAGTGATCACCACCCTTCTTATCACAGACTTACTGAAATACCCAAAGCTCAAGTCCAAGAGACATAGCAGCTCAATGAGAAGGAATCAAAAAGGAACAGACGAAATTACAAAAGAGAAGTGGAACCAAAAACATCAGTGCCAAGATGCTCACGGAGCACCAAAGCCCAGTTCCCAGGAGCATTTTCAAACAGAGTAAGTGTCCTACCCGACGGGGGCCTTTGTAATCACACTGTACCACCTGGGGTGCGAGGGAAGCACCCCAGGGAGTAGTGGATGGGGTGTCTACACATCCCCATCCACAGTGAGAATCTGTGGTACCCACTGTCCTTCACAAAGTTAATAGCTGTTTCTCTATATAGGTATTTTCATGGTAACATCTGTGGGAACAAGATTCACCTCTATTTGAAAGCTTTTGTCACAGAGGCCAATATATCACACAATAAGAAAGACTGAGTCCTTCAAAGTCTGGAGAACAGCACATGGTGCTTGTATGTTCTGATCTGTCAACAAAGCAGGATGGCTTTCTCAAGAGCCAGTGAAATCAATCAATATCAATGTGTTTCTAATGGCAGCAAGGCATAACCCAGTCTTTCCAGTTGGTTAGCTGATTTTTCTATACTCAGTACAGTCCTGAAAGGTACATATGGCTGATGCATTTGAATGACTTCAGAAGAAAAAGAACTTTAGCACGGGTCGTGCCCTCCCCAAGCCATTGTAGGAAGGACTGAAATATTGTCCACAGGAGAAAGGACAACTGATAACGGTGTCTTAAATCACTCGTTTTGTAGTCTGAACATACACACAGGGCTTGAAAGAACTCCACCCCTGTCTCTCCTATCTCATGATTCTACCAAATCCTCTGACATTACTTAGCAAAAACCCTCAAGATTACTTTAATAGGGTCCTTACGGTTTTTTAGCAAGTAAATATCTATTAACCTTGCAGAAACTAAATTTTTCTTTGGGGCCAGCAGTCTTAATCACATGGTTTATTAAAACACTTTTAGTAGCATGTAGGGTAGAAGGATGCTTATAAAAATCAAATTCTGGATTACACAACAATGAATAGCCTTTAAAAAGTGCTATATTCAGTCTAATGGTGGCATTCTTGTCATAATGAGAGAAGAAATAGATTGTTGAAAGTGAGGGCCAATATTACACAGCTTTTGTTTATCATCTGCATGCACTGAGATAAAGTCATTGCAAGCTGAGTTTAAGTTAGTTGGTGACTGCTGTACTGTTTGACAACTAATATTAACATTCACACTTTTAAAGATGTAAGTTCAACTTTAAAACTCCAGCATACATTTAAGTCAAAGTAACAGTCAAATAATACAAAGTCTAAGTTCTGATCAAGTCGTTTCTAGATAAAGTCAGAGAAATAAACCCACTTACTGATGAAATAATATCTCAACTGAATGTCTTAAGTATTACCTGACTTAAAGGATCCTATTTTTAAGGTAGAAGCAAGTCACAGTACCTTCCTGGTCTTATAAACAAAGTTAAGGATGGTTTCCATGCTAAATTTCCAGAAGAGGTGGCTAAAACAGCTGTGCTCGCTGTTTTTCTACCCAGAGAAACTATTCCTAACCAACATCAGGTACGAATAATGAGCTGGCTCTATAATCACCTCTGGGTTAGGATAACAGAATGTACACAAATGAAAACATTCCTAACATAAGACAACAGACAACTTCTGGTTTTAATGGGGGACCCTGAGGGAGTGGAAAGAGGGTCTTACTGCCCTTGGAAGAAACCTCTGCCTCTGCTAGCGGACAGCACTGTTGAAGTGGAACAGAATTTGGAACAGAAGCATTCATTCAGTACCCACTTCATAATGTACCTGCCCAGGAGAAGGCATCTGTGCTCTGAAGTTCGGGAGTCCTTCCCATCATCAACCCTGGTTCTCACAAGAATGTCTTCCTTCACACCAAGAAAAACTTTGGGCTGCTCCATTTCTAATTTGTTTCTAACAGTGCATAGGTTGGCACTGGAGAAAGACCACCCCAGCAGGGCAAAGCTCACAAAAGGAAACTTCACTCCCCACTCCCTGATAGTCTACAGATAGGTGCTCTGTGACATGCCCTTCCTTACCTTCTGCCGTCTATGCTAGAACTTGAAGGATGCCATTCCCTGTGTAGGGAATATTAAGTCAAAGGGCCTTTAAAACTGCATCAAAAATCAGAAATGGAACCTGTGTTTGACTGACTGCCCTAAGAACTCAGGTTCAACAGATTTCAGTAGCTGCTCTAAGACATTTCAAAGTCACTGAATACCTTTCTGATGAAACAAGCAGAAATATTCTACCTTCGGAAACCACACTGAATATCATAAAAGCAAAAACAAAAAAAAAGTCCACATTTCACTGCACATGAAGGAAGCAGGCAGCTGCTGCAAAAGCTTTTATCTGAAGGCTTGCCTTGTCTCTACCCAGAGTCTACGATATGAGCGTGAGACAAGAAAGTCATTGTGGAAACAATAAGATTGATTTCGGAATTGATCTCTCAGGAGGATTAAATAGGGGTTCGAAATCTTCCAAACCAGGTCCAGAGCAACTGTAAACTAGAAAGACTTTGAGGTCCTGGGCTTTGATTTTTCAATACTACTATCTCTGAAAATTCTGCCCTTGGCTCTGTCTAAACCCGAATTCCCAGCTTAAATAAAACGCAGATTTATAGAGCAAGGGTTTCCAAATAGATTGTAAGAAATCCCAATCCTTCTCCGGCTCCCGCTGTGGAATTCTTGCTGACTAGGGGAGTGCCTTTGACCCTCACCTTCCCCATCGCTGGAAGCCTCTCCGGTTCCTGGGGGAGGAGCTACTCTCCTGGCCCAGGGCCAGGGGAAGGGTGCCTAGGCACCCGAGGGGAATCCCGGGCTCCTTGCCGCACAGGCAGTGCGCCCATTGGCAAGCAAGACTGGAAAGGTCAGCGGCTCCCTCTCCAACCCGCCTCTGCAGGACCCGGTCCGCCGCTCGCCAGCCTCACCTTCGTGGTGGAAGCTGCGCACCGTGTTGGCGCGGCTGGCTGCCCTCTCCAACCGCTGGTCCGGGGCGGGCGCGCCGGGCTGGCCCGAGTGCCGGCGGTACAGGTCCAGCATGTAGGGGGGCACCACGGCGTCCCTGCTGGGGGTGGGTCTCTGCTTCAGGCCGAACATGCTGAGCAGCCGCAATTCGAACTCGCTCAGGATGTCGTCCGAGGGCTGGGACGAGGCGCGGCCCGACGACGCCGCGAATTTCCTGCGGCCCATCTCGGGAATCAGGCCGGCTGCGCCGCCCAGGAGGACCTGGGGAAGCAGCAACGCTAGAAGACAGCGGGTCCCGGCCACCATGGTCGACCTGCGGACAGGGCCGACGTGAGTCACCCGAGTTCCCCGCCCAGTCCTCCCTCCCGCCCGCCCCCGCCGCCCCGGGCTCTGCGCCGCCGCCTCCAGGGTGCCCTCCTGGCGCGCACCGCTTGAGAGGTCGCGCATCCCTAAGAGCTGTGCCCCTCCAATCCCAAACTCGACCCATCTGACTTCTGATTTGGGATTTTGCCCTCATCCAAGTAGAGTGAGCGGCTGCCACTTTTTTGTCTCTGACATCAGATCTGACAGCCAGTGCTGGAAATGTGGGAAAAATCACCGTTTGTCTGGCACCCTGGTCACCTATAAACCCGCACACTGTCCAGTGCTCACTTGCATATAAATATACATCAATAGTGCATGTGACTTCCTCAGAGGCACTGTATAGAACTTACACACACACACACACACACACACACACACACACTCATACACGTACCCACGCGCGCGTCTGTAACTTCCAGACTTGTAAACTCAAGCCCACAACTTCTGAAGGCGCCTGTAACTTGTTGCCCACGCCCCTAACCGTAGGGGTGAACGACCAGCCACTCCATCACCCTCGTGCTGTCCAGAAACACAAGCTTCCTGCAATTATGTAAATGGCACTATCTACTAGTGCACATGTCAGCTGTTAGAAACACTGGCACGGCAGTACTGCCCCCTCGCACTTCTGGAAACAAATCCGTGAACTCCAGCTTCTAGCCCTTTCCTTCCCGAGTGCAGACCGCAGGTCTCCTGGAGAAACCTGAAGAACGAATTAGAGATCGCCAAGGCCAGAAGTACAGGTTGGCGACTAACGACTGAAATGCAGGGGCCACCATCTCAAAGGGATTTCCTTAATTATTTTTTAATTGTCTAAATGTTAAGTCTTTATAATATATCGAAAAGGGGAGGAAGGGTCGGGGCAGTAGGGCAGGGGCGCCCTGCAGCGCCGGGCTGCACGTGCACCCGCCGGGTCTGTTTATGTCCAGCCCGGCCCGCCCCGGGACGCGCTGAGCCCGGAACCGCATCCCCCACCCTGGCCGGCCCGGCCCCGCTCCTTTACCTTTAGGAGCCCGCAGTCCGTCTAGGAAGCACGCGGAGACACGTCCATTGAAAGAGCCTCCACATGGAAAAAGCTCTGTCCGAAGGGCACGGTTCAGGGACCGGGTGTCCGTCCCCTTTCCCGGCCGCACAGTCGCCTCCTCGCGCTGGGAACGGCGTCCCGGGCCGGGCCGGCGGCGGGGTTCGGGTCTCGGGACGAGGCGGCTGGATCCCCGGCCGGCAGAGGCACGGGCGCTGGGGAGCGCGAGTCACTCTCCCTGCAAGTTCAAGAAGTCTCCAGCCAAGTGCTGACACACAGCCGCGAGCAGGGGGAGGAGTGCGGGGCCAGGCAGGGACGGGAGGGGAGAGGGGAGGCTGGTGCTGTCGGCGTTCTCGGGCACCGGCGTTCTCGGGACGCGCGGCCGGCTCCGGGGCTCGGGGCTCGGCGCTATCCCCGCCGCGGCGCCGCGCTCGGGCGGGCCATCCTGGGCGACGCCGGGTCCGCGGAAGGGCGCAGCGACGATCTGGGTGCCGGGCGGGCGGCGCCCCCGCATCACTCCGCCTTCCTCCAGCGCTGCCCCATGCGCGCTCGCCGGGGGCACCCGCCGCGGTTCGGGCGTCCCGCCGTCCTCGGGCGCATTCTCCCCCGGCTCCGGCCGAGTCCCGGGCGGTGGGGGCGGCCGGCCGCGCTCTCCTACCCTGCGGCCCGAGCGCCTTTCGCGGCCAGCCCCGGGGCCAGTCACACCTCGGCCGGCGCGTCCCCGGCTCCGGCTTGCCGGCGGGGGACGCGGGGCATCCCGGCGCTCGGGCTCCGCTCGGGGCTCCGCGGCGCTGTGCGCGCCCGTGAGCGGGTCCGGCGCGGCCCGGGCAGCCGAGGCCACAGCGACGCGGCGCGCACGGTCAGGGGCTCCAGCCCGCGCGGGTCGCTCCTGTACTCCGCGCCGCTCTCGCCCCGAGAGCGCGCGGGGCCGCGGCTGGGGTTGCGGGGTCCGGGGCGGCGCTGCGAGTGCGGGGCGCGGAGCGCAGAGCGCAGCACGGCGCGGCGGGGCGAGGACTCCGGCGACGGCGGCGACGGCGGCGCTCGCGGCTTTTAAAGGGGACGCCGCCTGCCGGCTGCCTCTCGGCCCGGGCCGAACACCTCCCCCTCGGCGGCGCAGCTCGCTGGGGATCCCCGAGAGGCGGGAGGGAGCGGCGCGCAGGGGTGTGGACGGCGCGCCCGGGCGGCCGCGGCGGGGTGGGGCGTAGGGCGGGGGCGCGGGGCCGCTGAGAGCAGATCTACTGCATCACCGGCCCCTGGAGACGACTGCTGTGCGAAATCCAGCTGAGATACCGGTCCGGCCTTTGTGTCCCCACCGGCCCGTTATTCAACTTTCGGTTTGAAGCTTTTCTGTACTAGATGATTTAAAAAAAAAGAAATCAGGTTACAAGGTATCTTGGCATAGAAGTGAGATAAACACTTCTGTGTTCTCTGGGGTGGGAGAATTTAAAGAAAATAAGACTGGAAAGTGGGTGTTATTTAAGCTTTAACACAGAGCTACGCGTAGTTACAAATGTAAATGCATTTGTGTGCGTTCACATTTATATAAATACATGGATACGTTTATATTCAAATAACATATCTAATATACAAAAATATGCATAGGTTTCTATAAATGTTTATTTGTGTAAACATGCAGAGAAAGGTACAGTTTTCTATTAACAGGTCTGTGTAAGTGACATGGGTGTCCGCTTTTCACGCCATGTGTTATGGGGCGGCAGGAGAGAAGGGGATGGGAGGGGTTTTCTTTTTTTTATGGTAGCAATCGCTGCGATATTTATCTTACCCAGCTCAGAGGCAGGCGATTAGCAGCTCAGAGGAAGATACAATAAAGCACGATATGAGCTAAGCATACAAGAGGATTTGGGGCCTTCTAACCTTCTACCCCACCCCATTGCACCAGGTCCCCAAAAGCAGATACTTGTGGCCAAGTCACTTGTCTTCCTTGGTTGAAACACTCCGCAGAGCTGCTGCACCGTGCAGCTCTCCTGGGAAGTGTTCTCTTCCTTTCCCGGATTTCGGAAGCACCAACAAGTTGCTCACGTGACCCCCAAAGCCAAAGGGGGAAGATTGATGTAAAAGGCCGGATAGGTACCATCAGGCTCTGCAGCAGACTTCCCAGGCCTGCATAGCAGAGACCGAGAAAAGTCAGAAGTGGGAAGAGTAATGATGCATTATCCACGTGTATGATTTTTTTATGACTTTTTTTCAGTTGGGGGACTAAAATAATGCTAGGCTCCGCCCACCTAAATTGGATTAGCAACCCAGGGAAGGGTGTTGGGCACTCACTGTTTTTGAAGGTATAAAGGTCAAATGGGGTGTTTTGGAGCATGCCTGCCTACTAGGAAAATGCAAGAGTGGGTAGTACTTTGTTCCTTGAAAATAAAATGCCTTGGAAGTCATCACTCTGAAACATTGGACACCAAGGAAGACGGCAGTAAAGCATATTCTACTCAGAGACACTTAAGGCAAAAGTGTTTATGATACTTCCGAAGCCATTTCCTTCCCTATCGAGTTGAAATGAGAAGTTAACAATTGCTTCTGTCATCAGTGAGGTTTTAAAAACAAAACTAAACACAACCTACATGAGACTTAAATCGGCATGCTGCTTTTAGAGAGGAAGAGAAAGCTGATAGCTGTTGGACGCACCCCAAGAAAGGAAGAAAAATGAATCTGGTGATGACATCAAAGATGCCTGGCGGCTTCAGGCTCTCATAATTTGAGAAATGGATACCTTGTCCGTGCACGTGATTTTGATAGTCAAGAACCTGACAGGAAACTTACAATTCTGGATGTTCTATCCTGGGACAGCATCACTCACCACAACCCTCATTTCTGTAGGGCATGCGATTTCTGAGGGGCTGCTGAATGCCTTTCCCAAGCAGAACTTTTCCTAAAGTTTGGCCCTATTTCTCCCTTTTAAAAGCAAGGCCCGCTGGTTGTTTTTTTAGATATGGCTGCCCTCTTGTGGTCGATGTGAGTTGCAACGCTTGTGAGAAAAGAAGTAACTTAATTAAAGAAGTAGCTTAATTAGTCTGCATAGGCGGATTTGGGGTACAAAGTACGAGGCTGATGTCGAGTACATTTTCCAGGCAACAGCAATAGTCAGGCTTGATCAACCTAAATACGGAGATTTCATTTTTTTCATTCTTTTTACTAACTGTCGCGTTTCACCTGCAACTCAGAATTTGGAGTTATTGATTACTTTGAGGCCACGGGGTCCCTTTGCTTTGAACGTATCAACTACTGCTACCCTGGTTGCATCTCTTTTTCAAAGGCTTATTCAACTGTTTTGAGTCCTGATGCTGAGATTTATTCAGTTTGGGTTTATCAGGTGTGTTGTGTCTGCCGCATAAGTGGTGCGGGATAGGCGTGGGGGAGGAGGGTAGTGGTAGTTGCAAATTCAGATACCTCAGAAAGGACAGGCAAACAAGGTAAAAGTGCAAAGACTGCAAGGCAAAGATTCTATATAAAAACATAGACGGTTGTTGCTATTCCACTCCAATCCTTTCTTGCTAGTTTTTCAAGAGATACCGGAAATCTATTTGATTGTGTGTGGACATGACCTGGGATGAAATTAAGTGCTTAAAGAGTCATACTTTGGCAACTTTTCCTTTAGCAGTTCAGCCCAGATAATGTTTAATTTTATTGCATCCTGCAGCTATTAGCATTGTTCCTGCTAGGCCAACCATTATGCAAATTAACACTGAAATAATGACCCTCATGTATTGTAAAGGTCACAGCAGGCATGACATGACCCATCTACCTTGTAATTGTCATTCCATTGAAACGTGTGGCAACTCCCCTGAGAAACCTCTTGGCTTTTAGAATGTGTGTCATTTATTACCAGGTGACACCCAACCCTAGTCCTACTTATTTTGCCTGGGTGAGTTTATTTTACAAGAACCAGGAGCCACAGAGAAGAACATTTAGTTCATCAAGCTTACACCTATTTAGTACTTGATTAGCTACAGTAGGAAGGATAGATTGAGTGGTGTGATTTGTATGCATATGTAGGGCCAGTTGGCTAAGAGATTGCTGTGCTATCTCCTGAACATTATTTAATTAACATATAACAACATAGGTGCCTATCTGGCCAATGATGTTAAAAACATTTTGGTCTTGTGTTGATTCGTTTCTTAAAGAGTTAACCGCAATGTTTTTCACATAAACAATCTTCAAATTTTTATTGAGCAGTGATGACACCCATGACAGTATGTCACTTAGGTCCCAGTGAATGCAAATATATACAATTTCTGCACATAGTTTATTTAGGTGTCAGTGGGAGAATGTGACACATTCACAGGTAAATATGAAACATATATGAAATAAGTGCGTATGAGATAAGAACTTTAAAAGAAGTGAGAAATGAACTATTGCTGCTGTCTTAATGCAGAGCCATCTAACTTCTGAAACGGGAACTCAGCATTCCAGAGGGATATTTGGGTGCAGAGGATTTCAATCAGCTCAGTGGGTACCTTTACGAATAACTTCAGAATTCATAGCAGCATACTGTGCATCAAGGCCATTAATTACTGAGCTGTAGGTACTCTATGCTGTCCGTTTGTTATTGCGTATAATCCTCATGTAAACTTTGCACAGTGAGTGTCATAAACTGTATTTTACAGACAAAGAAACTGGATGGAGAGGTTAAGCCATTTTCCCAAGGTTACACAGCTAGCAAATAGCACAAAAAGCAGTAGTTTATTTTAGAATTCATGTTTTTGTGTCCCACCACCACCACCACTGCCACACTAGTACCCTCTTGGGTCCATTCAGTGGGACAAACCTAGGCCAAGACATCAGGTGGAAAATGCAGGATGGGGTTCTGAGGAATATGAGAAGTTAGCTCAAACTTCGAGGTTGGTTTGGACAGAGATAAGGCAGCCGTCTCCATAGAGATAAGAAAATCAGTTTGTTCTTCAGGCAGGGGCCCTACAGGAAGGTGATAGTACATTACAGAGGGGCAGGTGAAGGGAGCACAGGAATGTTGCAAGAAGTCACGGCAGAGTGGAGGAGGTGTGAAGTTCCAGGGCCCACCATAGGGAGGGACAGCAGGCCTCACTGGCCTTAGGTCCACCCAGCCCAGAAGCAGCTCTGAGGGCCTCAAATGCTGCATCTGGAGGAGAATCATTGGCAGGAGTGGGAGCTGACAGAGAATAAATACCTTGGCCTTTTTCCTCTCCTACTCTGTGAGCATCTGTGAGCAGCTCCACTGGCCTCATATGATCGGAAGCGTCAGCGCATTAGTTATCTATTGCTATGTGGCGGGCTGCCACAAGCTTGGTGACTTAGTGCCCATTTAGGATTTCTCAGTTCCTACAGTTCCTACAGGTCGAGAATCCCAGCCTGGCTAAACTGGGTCTCTCAAGGTCTCATAGGCTGCAGTCGGTATTGGCCAGGTGGTTATTGGCTGAATCCACTGTCTTGTAGCTGTAGAACTCACTCTTGGCCACTTCTTTCATCAAGCCAGCAGGAAACCATCTGACTACGAGACCCTCTCAGCTGATTACCAGTTGGAGTAATTCATGTTTAGTTGCTTAGGAACCTTAATTATATCTGCAAAAACCCCTTCCCTGGGGGCTATAGCATAACCTATAATAGGGGTAACATTCCATTACATTGATAGATATAATTCCTACTCAAGACACAGTGGAACACACTTAGTGATCCCAACACTCTGGGAAGCTGAGGCAGATCACACATTGGCGCTCAACCTGGGAAACTTGGCAACTTAGTAAGACCCTGTCTCAAGTTTTAAGAAAGGCTGGTGGTATAACTCTGTGGGAAGGCCCAGAGTTCATTGCCAGTACAAAAACAAACAAAATAAAACAAAACAACAACAACAAAACACAGGGTAATGTACTGAGTCTGGGCACCAGACTCTAGGAGTCCTAATCTCTACAGTTTGTGGGGTTCAGTCTTATAGGCACAAAGCAACATAGAGAGTGCTGGGGTGGAAAAGAATGTCCAGCATAGTAATATGGACAGTAAGCAGACTCCAGGACCTTGAGACTCATGATTGTGAGCCTAAGGAGTTTATGCTGTATCCTGTATAAGTGGATTCCTGTGTAAGGATTTTACTGATGTGCTTAGAGATACACATCGGGAAGCATAACGACCAGTGAGTAGCTTTTATAACTATATCCACAAGTGGTCACAGGTCTAAAGTCCACATAGAAAATAAGCCTAAGTAAAAGCTCTTACAGAGATCTGCTGAGAGGGGTGTGGCATGTGAGTGCCGAAGCTTTGGGCATAGGAAGTATGGACAGTATTTGTAGGGATAGAGACTGGGTGGCAGAAAACTAGCAGAGCATTTTACAAACAGCCATATGAACAGAAGCCAAATAGGAGACTTAGGTTTTAGAAGAGCCTATGAGCTTCTGGTGAAATGTCCTCGTCCCTGGACACTAGCCAGGAGCTTAGGAAAATGCACGTTAGGAAATGAAACTCAGGAATTGTAAGCTCAGGCTTAATTATTGGGAAAAGAAATGTGACAGTTTAGATGGAGGATGTCTCCTAATATTGTCACTGGTTGGGGGAGTGCTTTTCAAAGGCAATTGGCTCACAGGGTTACTATACTCCACTGTTGAGTTCAGAGCTAAATTTTCTTTTAGGAGGTGGGGTGTGGAGGGAAGAAGTGGCTCAGTGGGAGAGGGATGGAAGGGTCCATCTCTCCGCCTGGATTCTCCTTTCGCTCTCTGCTCCCTGGCCACCATGACAGGCGCAGCTTTTCTCGGCAGTGGACCCTTCTACCAGGCCAGTTCTGCCCTGGAGCCAGCCAACCATGGACTAGAACTTCTGCAACTGTCAACCAAAGCAAACATCTCCTCCTTTAAAATGCAGGTGGCAGGTGTAAAGAAAGTGACTATGATAAAAGGGTTGTCAAGCAAGGCCATAGATGTCACTTTCAAAGTGTTCATAGAAGTAAAAATAAGACATTTGTGCTCTGTGCTGGAGAGCAGAAGAAGGAGATTTTCAGAAGTGGCCCAGAAAGTCTTAAATGATGGCGGGGATCGGGGAACAATAGACGGTGCTCACAGCTCCTTCGTGATGCTTCTGTAGCACAGATACAGAAGAATGAATGGAGAAGATTGCAGGGGATTGAGGCAGGAATGGGAGGTGAGGAAGCTAAGAAAATGAACAGAAGACTACCTTTGGGGGCTGGATAATTTGCTGAACAAAAAGAAATTTAAAATGATGAGGGAAGCAAGAATTAAAAAGAGACTTTAAAACTTGGGTGAAAACGCAACTGGTACAAGGGTGAATTCATGGAGTTGACTTGAGAACAAGGCATGTTTTCAAGTGAGCAATATAGGTTTGATCAAACTTCTCTCCATGTGACCCTTTCGGCTTATCTAGCAACTGGCCCTCATGCCTTTAGGGGAAAGCCACAGATCTTTACCCTCAAATAGCCTTTTAAACTCAGACTTTGCAGTAGAAATGCAGTATCACCTAGATATTTGCAAAAATGTGAAAACAATTGAGATTTTTACTCTTCCTGACTCACTCTCAAGATAACTCTCTGCTTAGTGCATCACCTCCTAATCTTTGTATTTCTTAGTGGACAAAGCTCGGTAGAGGTGACTCTTTACAAATAAGGTCTCATTAGTGAAGACTGCTGAGGTCTTAGCTTTTTATCAGGACTTGACAGCAGTCTCCAAGGAAGCTCATCATCTCCAAACTAGAGCACAGCTTCTCCAGAAAGTTTGTTCTGACACAAGAATGAGGTGGAAAACCAACCCAACAAAGATAAAGGTTTGTTTGAAAGAGATGTCAGATAGCTGGAAATGTCCTTCTTATCTGATCCAGAACATCTGCTATCATACATACCCCGGGCTTTGAACTGACAACTAACCGTAAATGAGGTGAAGGGGTAAGTGCATTTCTAGTGATTTGAAAGTTTAGGAAAATAAGATCTTGTTTCAGTCTGACCTGATCTCAAACCCTCTACCACAGGACCTCCCTATCTAGCCACCTTCATCTCACTTGATTTTCCTACGGGAACTCTGGGTCTCTCAGGAAGTGGTCACCTGCCTGTGATGTTCATTTGTATTTCTTGCCTTCCTTCACCTTCTTTAGAGCTTTTGGGGAAATTTCTGTTTTTCACCACAGTCTCAATGTTAGTGTTTCTTTCAATTTTGTTTGGTAATTAGGGAGACCAAATAATCTAGCATACAAATGGGCACATGTTTTTGAGCAGGAAATAAGCAGGTCTTTGTTATGGCTTGGGTCTCAATGTCCCCCGAAAGCCTCATGTGGTCATAGGTGGGGCTTTTAAGAGGTGGCTGAATCTAGAGTGTGGAATTGATTCATATTGCAATGCTAGGATTCAGGGTGCTGGGATTAAGGGTGGGTGGTTACTAAATCAGTCCACTAATTGGTTTGGCACCGCCCTAATCACAGGAGCCTGGATAAAATATAAGGGACAGAAAGAGATTTGTCTTGTCCCTTGTTGCTTTGCTACCTTTTGCCCACTATAAACTGTTTCTCTTCTGCAATGCCTGTCTGCCATGCCACCCTGCCTTGGAGGCAGCCAGTTATGGACTGAATCCTTTACAAACTGTGAACTAAATAAATCTTTCCTCCCTTAACTTGTAGGTGCTGAGTATTTTGTCTCAGCAAGGAGAGAAAAGTAACTAAGAGGGTCTTATATACTGGGACAAGAACTGTTGGAAACAGGAACTGTCCCATGCACACCGGACCTGTGGGTATATGTAGAAAGCCTTCCTTGATGCTTTCTACACACAGCTCATCGTCTGCTCCAAAACCCTGCCCTGTTTTTGGTCTGTGTCACTTGATTGGGGCATTCTTATTAGGCTATCTTATAAGGCTCCTAAGATTACCCCTCCCACTGATTTGTAATTTCCTTAATTTCTTAAAATCTTTTATGAATGAACAGTACCTATCAAAGTACACATCTCGGTACCTATCTAAGTCCACTGAGCTATATCCCCAGCCCCTTACATGCTTATAATGGATGCTATTTTAGTTCAGTTTGACTTTCTAGGTTCATTTCACTATTCCATCTTTTTTTTTCATTTTCATAAACAGGTATTTGAAACATTAAGAGGCATCAAAGAATTAAGTACATATAAAGTAGATCCCTTGCTTGATTTTAAACTACTTGAAATCAGCAACTGTTTAATAAATCAATAAAAATTACTATCAGTGGGACCCAAAAGATTCTTCTTCCTTCCCTAATAATAATGGAACATGCATGTTGAGCAAATACTATGAGGTATATTTCACCTGAAAGATTTTAAGAAATACCAGATTTATCCCACTTTATTTACTCTACAAGGACCATCAGTCATTCTGAAGACCAGATGTAGCCCACACACCAGTGCCCCCCAGGACCTCTCAACCCCGATTACTACAGTACCTGCCTGATCAACAACTCAGGGCTTCTCCTATCTGGTGCAGTTTGCCCACATGCATTGCTGGCCTCATGTGCTAGGGAACTAGTGCCTCCAAGAGTAGCCCTCCACCAGTGATCAAGAGCCCAGCAGTCTCATGCCCACAGGTGGAATCACTCTAAAGGGCGTGGTCTAAAGGACCGCTGCATTCAGTCAGCCTCCTGATGACTGGCTTAGCAGGGCACCCTTGACAGGATTCTGCCCTTTCCCTGCCTCTCTTTTTTCACTCCCCTATTTCCATTTTCTCCGCATCCCCATAACCTACATGTACCCGAATCCTTGGCATCAAGTTATCTTCTGGAGGAACTCAAATGCTGGATATTTTACTGACCTGAGATAGTGTCTAGGAAAAGTGCTTCGAATTTAAAGTTTCACTACACTTTACCTGGAGTGAACTAAAACTTTTGACTTTAGAGACCTATTTCCTGTGCTTAGTTCATTTCTTCATCCAGTGGCTTTTACTTTTCTAGGCACTGCTAAGTTTCTCAGAGATGAATATGGTGACAAAGATGAATATGAATATGGTGACAAAGATGAATATCATGGTTTACACACATCAATCACAGAGACATGTAAGCAAGGTGCAGTAATTGAGCCACAAAGAGAGTTACCACCTTCACCCAGAGGTTGGAGACATTTTCCTGGGAGGTCATTACACTTGCATTGGATCATGAAAACTGAGCAGGTGTTGGGCAGATAGACCAGGAGAGGGAGGGAATTTGGGGCAGGAGGAACAGCAGGGGTAAAGGCACAAAAGCATGAAACATCAAGATGCATTAAAGAAATGATCAGCAATTAAGTGTGACTGGGCGGAGGAGCAGAGAGAGGTGCCAGCACTTCACTGGCCAAAGGAATTTAGTCTTTTCCCCATAGGGTCTACTGTGCTTTTGAGAGCAAATCTCTTTGGTAGAAATAAGCATGACGCTCTGCAGGAGAGCCAGAGACAGAAGGACAAATTAAAAGGTAGTTGTAATTACTTAATCAAGATGTAGGGATTCCTTGTGCACGGCAGAAGCATGGAGTGAACCGGAAGGCTATAAGAAATGGAGAAAGTTAAAATGTGATGAGATTTAATGGCCCAGGAGGCATGAAAAAGGAGTTGGAGTGAAAAGTAGAGAAAATGTAAGAGGGGGAGCATATCTTATGCATAAATGCAGAGTGATGGAGACAATTTTTGAGGAAAACCCATTTAGGTTTCAAACTCCAAGATCGCAGCTCCTCCAATGGTCAGTGATTATGTCCTTAAGGTTATTTTTAAAGTCATTCATGCTAATAAGTATCAAATAGAAGCATGGGCTCCTACAAAGGAGAAGTAATTATTTTAGACTCTCAGGTAGCTGTTCTGTACTTAAACAATTCATTAATGAAAGACCATTTGAATGTGTGAAGTGCTCACAGATGGGCTATATGGGGTCCAGTCCATAGCAGAAATCGCTATAAGGCCATTAAGGAAAACAGTTATAATTTCATTGACTGCCTGGGAGATTAATGTTAGCAGTAAATCTGCCTTTCTATTGATTTTTGCTAACATGGAATTAATTCAGCAAGTTACTGATTCACCATCTTATCTGACAAACTACTATGTCAGCAGAAAGCATGGGGACCCACAGGCGCTAGCTGTTTCACTATGCTCATGAATGAAGGCTGATGAAATACGTTATGAGTTAAAGGTGAAGTAAAAATGTGACATTACCTTCTACTTAAGTAAACATTAGGTACATTTTTAAGAAAATGTCTTTGGGCACATTTTAATCTAGTTATTGAATATTTCAAGTGTGGTTGGTTTCCTATAAGAAAACCCCAGGGCTATGTTTATGGCTAAGGATTATCCTTACATCAGCTGTTAAAGTGGAAAAATATAGAAATTGTACTATAGTCACCCTGAGAGTTTGCAGAGAAAGAGGGAAAGAGGAATGAAGAGAGGGAGGGAGAGGGGGGGTAGCAAAAAGGAAAAAGGGGAAGAATGGAAGGAAGGAGGAAGGGACAGAGGAAAGAAAGAGAAATAAAGAAACCAGACCTATGTACTTGTTACTGGTTCATTTCTCTTGAAGGTAGTACAAGGAGAAAAGATTTCTGGTTCTTTGAATTCTCTTATCTGAATTTAGAGTAATTTTGACTTTAGCTTGAGGGCTAATACAGGCTTCCAAGTGACAAACATAGAATTAGACAAAACAAGTACTACATGTCTATTTTCAGTATGAACACATTTGGTGTAATTCAGCTCATTTATGCATTTTAAGGGACTATGAAATTTACCAGGAGTTGTCGGAATTATATTCCCGAGTGTTTGCCTTTTTTTTCAGCACTGAACAAATCGAACATTTCTGTATAGGCAGCAACTTTGATATCAGCTGACTCTTGTTTTATGTCTTGTGGCAGAAACTAGTACGGGGCTCCACCATTTTGCTGATTTGGCTCCCGCCTCGCCTGGAATTAAACCACGAAGAAAATGAACGAGAATCGCTTCTCCGCCATTGCATTCTGCCTTTTTTTGAAATAACTGGAGTGAGGGGAATAAATTGGGAGATGGATGACTAACATTTCCAACAAATGCACTCTCAAGAAACACTTGCAGAATTGGCTTGGCTCTTCCTTGTGTGTTTCCTACTGTTTTCTGAGCCCCATAGATTCTCCTGTAAGACGGTCGAACAGGAAAGCTTCCATGCATACCTTTTTTTAAATTTAAAATGTTACTGGTTTCTAAAGCCTTTAACTAATGAATACAGATTTAATATATTCAAAGTATATAATGTCATGACTATGTATATATATATATATATATATATATATATATATATAGTATAATGACTGCAATCAAATCAACACATCCATCATCACCTAGACTTTACATTAAATACCTAAAGTATGTTCCTCTTGATGCACTAGTGTTTCTTTTCTCGACCAGGAATTGAACTCATGACCTCAGGCTGACCAGGCAAGCACTTATGCTACTGAGCTATATCCCTGGCCCCAAATGTGTTCCTCTTATACTGAAACTTTATCCTTTATTCCATATCCACCACCACCTCCTAACCTCTAACAACCACCATCCTACTCTCTACCTTTACATGTTCAATGTTTTTGTATATCTGGAATAGTTTATGTCGCATAATGTCCTGTTTCATCCATGCTGTTGCAAATGACAACGTTTTCTTCTTTTTAAAAGTTGAGTAATGTGTGCTACAACTTTATCCATTCATCTTGTGATAGACCCTTAGGTTGTTTCCATATCTTGGCTGTTATGAACAAGTATATTTAATAAAAAAAAAGTGAAAGGTCTATACCCTGAAAACAAACATTGATGAAAGCTATTGAGAAAGACACAGGATGATAGAAAGATATCCCATGATTATGAGTGAGAAGGATTATTATTGTCAAAACATCCATGCTACCCAAGTGATCTATAGAGTTAATGCATGCTCTGTCCAAATTCTAATGAATTTTTTCAGAAAAATAGAAAAAAAATTCCTAAAATTCTTATGACACCAGAAAGGACCCTAAATAGTTGGAGTACTGATTGTGGGCAGAAAGAACGAAGTCAGAGGCATTACAAGAGCACTACAGTGCACAATACACATCTTAGTCTGTTTTCTGATGCTATAACAGAATATGTGGGGGGTGAATATTTTGTAAAGAGTAGATATGCATTTAGACCACAGGTCTGGAGGCTTCAAGGCCAACATCAGGTAGCTGCATCTGGCAAGAGCCTCCTACTTCCTCATAGCATGGCAGAAAAGCAGAAGGGCAAGTGGGCACAGACAGATGAGACAGGCACAAGAGGTAGCATCGCTTTGTAATGATTTGCTCTCAAAGAAACTCCACTTGTCCCACCAGAAGAGCATTAACCCATTCATAAGGGTGGCGCCCTGTGACCCAACCTCTTTTTAAAAGTCCCATCACCTCTCAGAACTGCCACATTAAGAAGCAATTTTTCCAGCCCTGGTATTCTTGGGGACAAAATCCAATCATAGCAAAGGGGAAAGAAAAAGCTCAGAAACAACTGGTCCTGAGGACTCTGGATTTCCACAAGCAGAAGAACGCAACTGGACCTTGCCCAGCACTACACACAAAAATTAATTCAGAAAAAGTTAAAGATTTAAATGTAAGATTAAAAACCATAAAACTTGTTGATGTATGCCTGTTTTCTTTCTTGTCCTTGGATTTTTGGTTCTTGTGTTTTCTTTTTTTTTTTTTTTTTTT
>PVLD010015075.1:0-18060 GCA_004027595.1 Dinomys branickii
CCTCCCTCCCTCCCTCCCTCCCCCTCTCCCGCCTCCTTTCCTCTCTGTCCCCTTCCTTCTGTCCCTCTCTTCCTCCTCTTCCTATTTCTCTTATTTCTTTTCCTCTTCCTCTCCCTCCTTCTCATCCTACTGCTCTTCTTCTTCCTCTTCCTCTTCCTCTTCCTCTTCCTCTTCCTCTTCTTCTTCTTCTTCTTCTTCTTCTTCTTCTTCCTCTTCCTCTTCCTCCTCCTCCTCCTCTCCTTCTTCCTCTTCTTCTTCCTCTTCCTCTTCCTCTTCCTCTTCCTCTTCCTCTTCTTCTTCTTCCTCTTCCTCTTCCTCTTCCTCTTCCTCTTCCTCTTCTTCTTCTTCCTCTTCCTCTTCCTCTTCCTCTTCCTCTTCTTCTTCCTCTTCTTCTTCCTCCTCCTCCTCCTCCTCCTCCTCCTTCTTCCTCTTTTCCTCTCTCTCTCTCCCTCCTTCTCTGCCACTCAGACTATTTCGTTATTGTTTCATGTACCCAATAGATGACGTTCACAGATTTGCATAAACTCCTGAGAGAAAAACAAGGAGAGACAACCTGGCTGAATAGAGGAGGAGCCTCATTCAGGGCTAATCAGAGAAATTCAAGACACAGATATTTGGAAAAAAATGGAGGGACATATACCCTGCAACTAAAATCAATCTGATACAAAGGACTAATGGATCAAGCAAAACAGGACTTAATAAAATAGTCAGCCCCACACCTGGCTGACAGTGGGCTGCCAGACCAAGACAACTGCCTGCCACATTTGGAATCTTAAAAGAACAAAAAAAAGGGGGGGGGATATAGTAAAATAATGTGGTTAAATCAAACCATACAGGGTAGTCTTGGGATATAAGTTCTCCTGCCTCTTCTGCCTCCTCCAAACAGAAGATGCTACGGTCCGGCAGTAAATTCTGCCAACATGAACTGCCCCCTCCATGACCAAAATCCACGTTTCCGTTTCTTTTTTTCTTTCCTTTGCTGCTTTTCCTCTTCTTTTTTCTTTTGTTCCCTTTCCTTTTGTGCACCAGGTGGTTAACTGGAACCACCAGGACCAAAATTAAAGACTACAGGGGTGCATGGCCAGTGGAACAGCTGGCCCCTCCACCAGGACCTGTGGTTAGAGAGGCGGGGGAGTTAAGCAGCCTTGCCCGCCAGGACTGCTCAGCCCCAAGACGTCTCCAGGCCACTGGGGGAGGGAGCAGAAAGGCACTGCACAGCACCCACATCTCACGTGAGGAAACTACAGACTGCAGCAGAGGTGAGTGACGGTGGCAGCAGAACTTATAAAGCAAGGAATGGGAAGCTCGCACCACAGACCGGGCAGAGTGAGAACTGGGGTCGAGCAGCCTTGGACTGCAGCAGCAGGGGCAGGGGACCAGAGCACACAACCGCACCCCGCCGCCGTACGATAAACAGGCTGAGAGGGCAGAAGCTTGCCGGTGGGAGGGGCGCAGCGACTGAGCCGCACCGGGAGGGCCGACCGTAAGTGGGGCTGTCTGAAAACAGCACCGCAACTGGGCGAGCGACGCCCCCAAGGGAAGCGGGCCAAGAGGGGGGCTCCCCCTGAGCGGCGCACAGAAAGCACTGGCTGAAGGCTCTGGCCCCAGACCACACATCTGGGGGCCAGCACCAGCCTTGATCCAGCACAAATTTCGCTTTCACTTGGTGGCATTATCCAGTAGTTTTTGACTCTCAGTGAACAGAAAAATTTTGGTTTTTTACTTTATTTTGTTTTTATTTTTTGGCTGGTTTGTTCTACTTTCCATTTCCTTTTTCTTTGTTTTTAACCTATATTTTTCTTCTAACCTAATCTGTTTGTATTCTTTGCCCCTTGCCTCAGTTTACCTCTCTAGACGCCATCATATTTTCATGTGAGTCAATAGTCTCTCAGACTGTTCTGGTCAACTTCAATAATCCTTTACTTGCTCTTTCATTCTTTCTGTTTCGTTCTCTTCACTGAGTCACCAAAGCTCGCATGATCATCCCAGCCTGGTTTCTGCTTCATTTCTTCTTAGCTATCTCGGTTCTATGCACTATTCCTAAATTTCCTCACCAGAGGGTAAACCCACTCTAGAGCAACATTTTGCATACACGCTTCCAATTTATTATGGGTTCTGTTATATGACTGTAGACTTTGCTCCTATGGTTAAAGGTACAAAATAAACAGTTACCACCGTGTGTCGGTTTCTCAAGTGTGCCTGGGACTACCGTGTTACTAATTACACTGCGTTAGCAGGGCACTGGATCTGTTTCACTCAGTTGTCCTCATTTCTCTAACAATATTGGGAAGTTCTGGGGTAATAACTGCACAACACCCCCAGCTCAGTCCCCACAGGACTGGAGACTGAGCCAAACAGTTACCAACATCTCACTCTTAATTAATTGGAAAGGTAGGATCATGGGATGGACACAAACCAAGAACCTCCTAAGCACAGAAGACACCCCTAAAGAATAAACTTTACATAGCGGGACCTTGATACTAGTGATAAAGCTACCTGCTACAAAAACTTAGAGGCCTAAACACAGAAAACAAAAGAAAAACTTTTGAAATAGAAAATCACAAGGTGCAGAAGGAAAATGCATTCTCAGACCTCCATCCCAATCGAAACAAGTCCAGGAGACAATAAGATAGAAAAATGGAAGGCACACACCTGAAATTACTAAAATGAACGCAACAAAAGTAAAGAAACAAATCCATGAGGCTATAGAGGAAATCAGATCAGAAATACAATCTCTCAGGTAAAAAAAAAAAAAAAGAAATGTCAACATTTATAAAGGAATTGTTGAGCAAATCTAGAATAGAGATAGATTAAAAAAATAGGTGATGATAGGAAAAGGATGAAACTGTGAATGACATATGAATGTGAAAGAAATAAAACAAATGAAACAGATTCAAACAAATAACCAGGAAACAAAGAAATTCTACTGAAAACTAGCAAAACCACTTGAACAAAACTGAAAAGAGACTTTCAGATCTTAAAGACAGAATCTTGACTAGTGATCATGAAAGGAAATATCTCTTGAAAATAACAAAAGATCAAGAAACAACAGTTCAACAGCTGCTAGACGATGCAAAGAAAAATAATATATAAATAATTGGTGTAAGTGAAAAAGCAGGACAAATGACACCAAAAAGATTTGCAGAAGTAATAGCAGAAAATTTCCCAAACATGATAAAAGTATCTGACATACAGAAATGAGGCATATAGAGCTCAAATTATCCATACCCAAAACAAATCTACACACAGACATACAATAATTAGTATCCTAGAAATTCAGCACAAGAACAGAATATTAAAAGCTGTTAGAGGAAAAAAAAAAGATCACCTATAAAGGAAAGCCCGTCAGAACCATGGTAGACTTCTCAACACAGACCATCAAGTTAAGAAGAGCTTGGAGTAAAGTATATCGAGTCCTGAAGGAAAACAACTTCCAGCCCAGATCGATGTACCCTGTGAAATTTTCTTTCAGAATCAATGGAGAAATAAGATACTTCCATGGCAACAACTGAAGAAATTCCTGCCAACCAAGCCAACACTACAAAGAGCACTAAATATTGTAGACAGATATAGAAGTGACCACAATTCCAAGAACAACAGAATAAAAACCAACAAGCATGGAAAGCAATTAAACAGAGGGGAAAAGTAGGGAAACAGCAGCAGGAAAATAACATGATAAAGGAAAGCAAGTACAAATCCGTTATAACCATCAGTGTAAATGGCTTAATTCGCCAATCAAAAGAAACAGATTGACAGAACAGAACAAGGAACTAGATCCAGCAATATGCTTTATACAAGAAACACATTTAATTCCAAAAGAAATTCATAATTTAAAGTCAAAGGATGGAAAACAATACTCCATGTGACAGGAACCCAGAAAAAAGCAAGGGTAGCTATTCTGTTTGCAGGCAATGTGAACTTCAAGAATGATCAAAAGAGCAAAGGGTCACTACATACTTGTTAGAAGAAAACTTCAAGAGGAAGAGATAACAATCATAAATATGTATGCACCAAATAAGGGAGCAACCAATTATATAAGACAAAAACTATTAGACATGAAGAATCAAATGAGCAATAACACAATTGTAATAGAAGATTAATACCCCAATATCACAAATAGCTAGATCAACCAGGCAAAAACTCAGCAAAGAAATATCAGAACTGAAAAAAACTGTGAACAATGGATTTGGCAGATGTTTACAAAGTGTTCTACTCAACAACATCAAAATACACATTCTTCTCAGGTGCACACAGGATATTCTCTAAAATAGACCATATACTGACCCACAGAACATGCTTAAGTAAATGCAAAAGGATTGAAATTACTCCATGTACATTATCTGACCGTAGTGAAATGAAATTGGAAATTAATGACAAAAAACACAAAAATTAACACATGGAAATTAAATAATACTCTCTTGAGCAACCAATAGGTCACAGATGAAATTAAAGAAGAAATTGAATATCTACAATTAAATGAAAATGCAGATACAACATACCAGAACCTGTGGGACACAGTGAAAGCATTCCTAAGAGGGAAATTTATAGTGATGAATTCTCACATCAGGAAAATGAAACAAGCACAAATAAACAATTTGCACCACAAGCTTCTAGAAGAAGAGGAGCAAGTTAAGCCTAAAGCCCATATAAGGGATAAAATGATAAAGATCAGACCAGAAATTAACACAATGGAGACTAAGAAAACAAAACAAAGAATTAACAAATTGAAAAGTTAGCTCTTTCAAAAAATAAATAAAATTGATAAATGCCTAACCAACCTTATTAGAAAGGGGAAGTAAAGACTAAAATTCATGCACTGAGGAATGAAATGGTAAAATCACTGTAGTGATCTATAGATTCTGTGGAAATTTAGAAGATCAATGTCTACTTTGAAAAACTTTCATATAATGGAAAACACAGATGAAATGGACAGATTTCTACAAACACATGAATTATCAACCCTGAATTAGGAAGATATAAAAATTCTAAGTAACCCAATATTAGTCATTGAAATTGAAAATTAAAAATTTATCAACAAAGCAAGGCCCAGGTCCTGATGGATACACAGCTGAATTCTACAAGTAATTTAGAGAAGATATAACACCAATACTCCTCAAACTCATTAATGAAATTGAAAGGGAAGGAATACTCCTTAACTTCTTCCTGGAGGCCAGTATTACCCTGATACTAAAACCAGAGAACAACTCAGCCAAAACAGAGAACTACAGGGTAATCTCCCTAATGAACACAGATGCAAAAGTCCTCTATAAGATACTAGCAAACAGAATGCAGCAAATCATTAAGATGATTATACTCTATGACCAAGTGGGATCCATATCAGGAATGCAGGGATGGTTCAACATATGCAAATAAATAAATGTAATACACCATATCAACAGAGCCAAAGACAAAAATCACATGACCATCTCAGTAGGTGCAGAAAAATCTTTAACAAAGTTCAGCACTCATTCATGATAAAAACCCTGTAGAAAATCAGAATAGGTAGTCTTTCTCGAAATATGATAAAAGTCATCTACAGCAAACCAAAACCCAACATCATACTAACAGGACAAAAACTGAAAGCTTTCACTGTCAAATCAGGAACAAGACAAGGATGTCTACTATCACTACTTCTATTCAATATAGTTCTGGAAACATTAGCCAGAGCAATTAGACAAGAGAGAAATAAAAAGAATAAGGGTAGGAAGGTAAGTAGTTAAATTATCATTATTTGCAGATGACATGATACTCTACAGAGAGGATTCTGAAAACTCCACCAAAAGACTTCTAGATTTAATAAACAAATTCAGTAGCATAGCTGGATACAAACTCAACACTCAAAAATCAATAGCATTCCTGCTCACAAGCAATTTCTCTCTCAGTGAGAAAAAAATTAGGGAAGCCACAACCCTCAAAATAGCATCCAAAAGATGAAGTACTTAAGAGTCAATCTAACATAAAGTAAAACATCTATATATTGAAATTACAGTGCTCTAAAGAAGAAAAGCAAAGAGCATATCAGAAAATGGAAACATACCCTTGCTCGCGGATAGTGAGAACATAGTGAAAATGATCATATTCCATTCAAGAGATGCAAACTAAAACAACACTGGGATTCCATCTCACCCCAGAAAGAATGGCCATCATCAAGAAATCGACCAATGACAAATGCTGCAGTGGTTGTGGGGAAAAAGAAACACTTCACTGGGGCTGAAAGTGTAGACTGGTGCAACCACTGTGGAAACCAGTCTGGAGATGCCTCACAAAACTAGTATCAGAAGTCCAGTTCAACCCAGCTATTCCCCTTCTGGGTATCTTCCAGAAGGATTAAAAACATCATACCATATCAATATATGTGCACCTATGTTTATAGCAGTATGATTAGTAATAGTTAAATCTTGGAAACAACCCAAATGCCCATCAGTTAAGGAATGATTCAAAAAGATGTGGGGTTTTTTATACAATGGAGTACTTTTCAGCCATAAAGAAGGATAAACTTGAGACATTTGTATTCATTTGTAGGTAAATGAATACAACTTGAGACCATACTCATAAGTGAAATAAATAAGACTCACATGTATAAATATAATATTATCTCCATGGTGTGAAAAACTGGAAGAGTAAATAAGGTCTAAAATGTACATTAGGGGCTGGGGATATAGCTCAGTGGAGTAAGCGCCTGCCTAGCAATCGCAGGGTCCTGAGTTCGATCCCCAGTTCCACCAAAAAAAAAAAAAATGTAGGGGGCTGGGGATATAGCTCAGTGGAATAAGCACCTGCCTAGCAAGGCAGGGTCCTGAGTTCGATCCCCAGTACCGCCAAAAAAAATAATAAAATAAATAAATAAATAAATAAAATGTACATTAGGACCTCTAATACTAGTTTACTGAGAAATCTCCAAACTGATTTCCACAGTGGTTGCACCAGTTCCATTCAACCCAGATATTCTTTTTCTGGGTATTTTTCCAGAAGAACTGAAAACATCATACCACAGCGATATATGTGCACCCATGTTTATAGCAGTGTAATTTGTAATAACTAAATCTTGGAAACAACCCAAATACCCATCAACTGAGGAATGGATAAAAAACATGCAGTGTTTTTATACAATGGAGTATTACTCAGCTGTAAAAAAGATAAACTAGAGGCTTTTATAGGTAAATGAATGCAACTAGAGACCATACTCATAAGTGAAATGAGTCAGACTCACATGTATAAGCAGCATATTTCCTCTCTGCTATAAGAACCTGAAAGAGTAAGTAAAATCTGAAGAGTACAATAGATACTGTGAAAGAGAAAGATGGTGCTCAAATAGGAAGGAGCAACTGGGATGAAGGAGGGGAGAGGAAGAAGAAAGAAGGAAGAGAAAAATATGTATATGTACACACAGGATAGCTAGGACAATTGTACTACTAATACCTGTTGATTCATTGAAAGGAACAGTTACTGTGTAACGGTCCAGTCTTACATGGCTGTATCTGGTTATCTGTGCAACCATTTGGAAGATAACCTTATGTTATATGACAACCATTGTGAAAATCCTATCACCTTGTTTTGAAGTTCTGTATCATTTTTATTGTTTTCTATGCTGTTTTATTTCTGTATTTGTTTTTGTTAAGTTTTCTTTTCTCTTTACAATGAAAAACAATTTATATGCATATACAAAGATAGCTGGGATACGTGAATTGCTGATGTCTGTGGTTTATTGAAAGGAACAGTTAATCCTTAAATTTTTCTTTTTCCTTGACCAATTTTGCATGCTCCCATCTGGTAATCGGAACAACTGATTTGAAGACAATCTTGCAGTGTAAGAACCATTATTGTGTTCCTACCATCTTGTATAATGAAGCTCTGTATCATTTCCCATTGTTTTGTTACTTGTTATTATCTTTGATTGTTTGATCAATTTTATATTCCTGCATCTGGTCAACTGAGCAATTTTGTTGAGGGTAACAGTACGTGGGTAGCAACCACTGCTAATTCCTACCATTCTGTTTTCAGGTCATGCGTCATTTTTGTTGTTTTTATCTTCATTGTTATTTTGTTAGTTTTTTCCCCTTTAAAATAAAAAAAAGAATGTAAAATTGATCAACAATCAAAGACAGCAAGAAGTTAAAAAAACATGGGAAATGATGCAGAGCTTCACCATACAAGATGCTAAGAGTTCAACAATGGTTTGTAAACTGCATATTGTTGTTTTCAGACCAGACATTCTGATTACCCAAATCAAGTGTGCAAAATTGGTCAAGAAAAAAGAAAATTTTAAGCATCGACTGATTTTTCAATAAACCACAAACATCAGCAATATGCCTATTCCAACTATGCATATATATATGTATGTATATATATTGGACTGAGTGACTTCACTGAAGATAACAGTATGTAATGTAGCCACCATTGTCAATTCCTATCATTTTGTCTTGAGGTCAGGCATCATTTCTGTTGTGTTTGTGTTGTTTTCATTTTGTCTCCATTGTTGTTTCATCAGTTTTTTTAATTTTTAAAATAATAAAAAATATTTTTAAAAAAAGAGACACCAACAAACAAAAAAATTAAAAATAATCTAAAGACAAAAAAAGTGTACAATAGACATCATAAAGTGGGAAGAAATTATTCAAAAGGAAGAAGGAAATAGGATGGGTGAAAGGAGAAAGGGCAGTAGAAAAGGGAAAAAATACAAGTCAGACGTACTGCTAAGATCTCTTAGTTCATTAAAAAGGAAGGTTTGTGCTAATATCAATTGAAGAAATTTTTATGCCCATGTCCTCTACCCTGAGCAACTACTTTAAAGAGAACGTGCAATGTATTAACTATTGTTCTTTTCCTAATATTTTATTATGGAATTTTATTTTACCTTTTTTCCATAAAATAAAAAGAGAGAAAAAAACAGTGTTTCCTGCCTGCCTTAAAGGTCAATGGACTACTATTTTTAAATGTCTCCTAAAAAAGAAAAAAATGAGAATATAACAAAATTATAAAGCTTATGTACAAATGAAATCTTAAATAAGTTAGAGTCTTATTGTCAGCATTATTATGACTATAGAGAGAGATATAATATGCCTTTACCCATCACCCATTTTTTTATCCACTTGTCTATACATCTATTTATCCATCTATTTATGTAGCTGCATGTCCACCTTTAAATTCTCCTTTAAATTGATGTTAAGATTATTCATCCCTTATTAATTAATGAATTGAGTAAAATTTTGGAAATTTGTTCATTTTTAAAATGCGGTATTTATATACCGTGGAGTACTACTCTGCCATAAAGGAAAACAAATTGGAGTCACTTGAATGAAAACAGATGCACCTTGAGGCCTTTATGTTATGTGAAATAAATCAGACACACAAGCTTAGGTATTACATTCCCTCTCTCTCTCTCTCTCTCTGTCTCTCTCTGTCTCTCTCTCTCTCTCTTAAAAAGAAAAAGCAAAACATGTAAGACAAATACAATTTAAAAAGAAAACAAAGAAAGATAGCAGGAGGTACGGAGACAGGCCATCCCAAAGGGGAAGGGCACAAAGAGACGGAGGCAGCAGAGAGGAAGAAAAGGTGTAAGGGCTGACGAGAGGAACTGGGGTGTGTTCTGCACATGCACCAACTCTACATAAGAAATGTAAACACTATGTACAATGCATATGAGCTAATAAAGTACAGAAAATAAATTTTGATTACAAACATTTGTAAAGGACTGTGTCCATTTTGGAATTCATATGCTGAAAGTTTGGTCCCCATCACGATGGTGTAGAGTTGGTTGAATACGTGGAGCCTAAAGCAAGGTAACAGGCCACCGGGGTGCCACCGCGGGAGGGATTAAGACAGTTCCCCACAGACTCACTTGTCGCCCGTGAAAGGGATGTGCTACAGAAAGAGTCTGGCTGGCTCCTGAATCGCCTTGACTTCCTGTCTCTCCATGTGACCCCTTACCTGTTCCCACCACGATGCCCTCTGCCACCAGGCGGTGCCCAGAGGCTGAAAGAAGGGGCCGTCTGACTACACTGATTACTTTTCCCATTTCTGGGACAAAATATTGATGCCCCCAATTTACAAGGAGAGAGGGGTGATTGGCTCAGGGTCTCTGACATTTCGGTCCTGGTCAGCTGTCTCCAAGGCAGGCGCATCACGGTGGAAGGGAAAACTGCACAGTCATCACATCTGGGAAGAAGAAAACAGGACAGAATCCTGAGAAGAAGAGGCCAGGGACCAGATACAGCCCCCAAGGTCACAACCTGGTCGACTTCCCCCAACTCAGCCTCACCTGCTAATCGCCCATTCAGCCCTAAACTAACAGTGAGCTAGCTCGTTGTCAGGGTTAATGCCCTCACAGACCAATCGCCTTTCCAGGAGTTCCTGGACCCAGTCACATTGATAATCAAGATTACTCAGTTTGCACACATTTCAATTTCAGAACTATGTGCAAAATAATCCTCTTTTCTCTATGAAATAGCCAGCCTCACTGAGTATTTCGTTATAGGAATGAACAATTAACTAATACATCCATGTTCTTTTCTCCATTAGTGCTTACTGAAGCTCAATCTCAGAAGCACTTCTCCTTTTATATGTGCTCAGCCCACGGACTTTCCTGTTCAGCCGCCGGGTCTCCTGTGGGCTTCAAAGGCTCTCTTTGACATCCCTTTGATCTTTTCAGACTATGCTGGGATTCATGGGCTTCTGTGGGACTGTAACACTGTTCCCCCAGATAATATGGCCCTCCATCCTCTACTTTCCAGGATCCATGAACAAATACAGGTTTTTCTAGGAGACCGCTATCCAGTGAGCTACACCTACCAACCTAAGAAATGCGAGTGTGTGTGTTTATATGTGTGTGTGTGTTAATCTTTTTTCAAAATACTAGCCTACAAAAATGTTTTAGTCAGAGAGTACCTTGTGCCGCTACACCCATCTGTCCTGGGCCCTCATCTCATTTATTTTAGTAAAAGTGGAAGAAACTTTCTCTGCTGAAATGATCGGAGTGTCTCTGACCCCATACCTTTCCTCCCGCCAAGAACTTCCTTCGACTGTACCCATCTTTCCCACACTATACCTACCATTAAATTACTTCTATTGACATATGCATGATTTAAAATATTGCTCTCTTAAAAGCAAAAGTACACAACTCCACCTGTAAAACCAGATTTAAGAGCGATTAGTCCCTTGATATTTTTATCTTATTTCTCAATAACATCCTAAGCTACACACATAGAAACTTGGGCTTCTATTTAATTCACAAATTACATCTTCCTTTCATTTCCTCCCTCAGAGACTGGCAGCTCAATTTTTCTAAGTAAATGGGCTAAGATCCTTCACCTCACCCACTAATGTTTTTCCCCTGGACCTGGCTACATTCAGAGCATTGGGACCTTGCGTGAAGTCATGTCTCAGCCCTTCTGTGTCACTCCCTTGGTTCCAGCTGCCATCAGTCCTCCAGTTGTGTGCCTTGTTCCGATAGTCACCCAGTGTATCCTCATTTCAGCCTTCGCTTACCTGTTGTTATATTCTCAACACAGCAGTCAGAATTACTGTAGAAAACTATGGACTCTATCTTGCCTGCTCAAACCCCCTGCTGAGCTTCAAACCCACCCACAGGAGAAGCCGACTCCTGCACAGTGATCCACAAAACATTCTGTCCTGGGTCCCACCTCCTCTCTGACTGTCTGCCCCCATCTGCTCACAGTTCCCTCTCGTGATTCCTCAGTGATGCGGGCTATGTGCTGTCTTTTCCTGTTGAAGGTTTACCGGGTCACAGCATGGAGAATCCCTTCTGTTTCCTCCAGTCCTCTCTCAGGTGCCTTATTTTCCTGACGCCCTATGTAAACCATCACCCTCCCCGTACTCCCTGACTTTCCGCATGACCTCTCTGCCTTATTCTGCTCATACTACCCCTTCGGTTAGTCTCGCTGGCTGCCCTTCACACAGAATGCAAGATTAATGTGCACAGAGAAAACGTGCGGGAATCTCCTAATTTAGGAACACTGATGTTTAATATTTTACAACAGGTCCATTATTCATTGAATATATTTTTGTTATTTGTAGCTGCAAAAGACACAAGATCCTATGTAAATGAACAAGCAATCCTCACTTTAGAAATTTAAAGTAAATGAAAAGATATTGCTAATATGTCTTCTATAGACATCACCTTCAATTTGACTTTAACTGAAAAATACTTTTAAACTCACATTTTAGATATATGTGTCCTCAAGTAGATATGATTATGTTTATTAATAATCAACTTACTGTTAAGGTCACATCTTCTACAAACCAACTTTTAGGATGCTGTTGCTATAAAACATGCTACTGTACTACATAGCTAAATTTAACATGTATACATGCATTGTGGTGTACATTTTGCTTATGCTTATTATATATCTGTGCAACTACACATACATATGCACTTGTACATTTAATTCACAACTTTACTGTAAGAGTAAGACAAAAAATTAATTCTTGAAAAATCTCATTTTAAGGCCACCAAATTTACCCAGGTAAAACAATTAGAAGGCATTTAGCCCAGAGGTTGACAATGCAGTTTGAAGATAACACTTAGGAAACATGACAGCAGCTGTGAAATCCTGGAATTTCTCCCCTCTCCTCTATGACACCTTGATAAGGCAATTAGAGCATAATTACCTTAACAAGTGGCATTACAGGAAATTATTGTCATTCTCCTGTTAAAATAACACATAATCATCGGCAAGTGAATTCTAGAATCCCCAATCAGCATCTCATTACCTGCAGTCGGCGCTGAAATGAGCACAATCGGTGGGCAATAACAGACACGGCATTTGAAGGGAAAATATGAAAGAGTTCTGCTCGCAAAATCAGCAGGAGTGCAACCGGTTAACCCCCAGTGATCAAATTTGTAGTTAAACAGCAACATTTACTGGTAGTTAGGAAGCCCTGCAATCCTGGCATCTTCTTTGTTTTACATAAATATACTTGCTTCCCTTTTCTGCCATCTTGGTATTTTTTCAAGACAGTTACATTATTCTCAGCAGCAGCAAATTATCAAGCTATGTTCTATACATGACACTATACTCAATTGTGTGTCAGTTTGATAAAAATATTTATTTAAACCATTTACTTCTGGATATAATAATTGGATTCCAAATGCAGTATTGTTTTAACAGCAGACACTACCTTAAAATACATTTTTACAAACCATCCCAAGTACCTTAAGGCCTAACATTTTATCCAGAATCTTAAGCACTGAGATTGACAGGAAGAGCCCACCTTGGAAGATGTGAAGCTCCTTCATATCAACGATACGGGAAAGTATGAAGATGCCCGCATACAGCAGCAGAGAGCCGTCAGGCCTCGTGTGGGGGCTTCACCGCCCAGGTTTCGCAAGGCTCCCCAGAAGTTCCCTTTGCCAGTATCTTCAGGTATTCATTCTTACCTCTTACGGTCCTGCTGACGTTGCCTGAATATTGTCAATATATAAAGGGCACATGGGGGGGACACAGCACCCTGCTGAGTTTTTGCAATAAAACCGGGTAAAACTAAGGTTTACCTTCCCACAAGTGCGACACAGCAAGTCCAGACTCCAAGCTTACCTGAGTTCCATTTTCCCATGAATGTAAAAAAACAAATTCACATTACTCCATACAGTGAGGAGAAGGAACGCTATAGCGTGTATTTAAAATGTCATCTAAAGACCCTGTGCTAAGGACCTGTTTGCCAGCGAATGGGCTTTGGGAAGGTTGGAGCACAAGGATTCTCGTTTCACCAGTGCCCTGATTCATCGATGGGCTCCTGGGCTCATTACCGGCAGGGGACGGAGGCCAGTGAGGGCGTGGGAGTGCGGGCTGGCTGCGCCGCTTCCTGGCCCCTTCCCTCTGGCTCCAGCTCTCTCTCTGCGCCTGAACACCACGAGGTGAGCAGCTTCCCCCATCTCAGCCTTCCCCGCGGTGCTTCTGCCCTGCAATAACCCTCAAAGCACCAGAGCCACCCACCCGGCACGGCTGCAACCTCTGACACATGAGCCGGAATGAGTATTTCCTCCTTTGTGTTGCCCTTTTCAGGATTTGTCACAGCAGTGAAAGGGTGACTAGCGCAAGGAATGCATAAAACGTAATTACAGGAGGGACAAGGGACACTTTCCCCGTAACAAATCATCTCTTCTCTATATGTGAACATTGGTTTCTTCCAGGTCGGCTACTGTGATAATAAATATAAAAAAGAGAGTAATTTATAGAACCTCATATTTCCAGTGAGCCCCCCACCCTTTCTTTACAGACACTTCAGTCTACGTTAGACCTGGAGATTTTTACTAATTTATTGACACACTTTTGATGTACATATTGATCACACTCACTTTGGGAAATCTGTACCTGTGCGTAATGCACCTGAGTTCTTCTCTCCCGTTCCCCTTTCTCCCCCTTTTCCCATTCCTTCTTCCCCTGTCCATTTATAAAACTGTTTCGATTGTTTTCCTTCCACTCTTACTTTTTATCCTATTCCCTTCCTTCCATTTCCCTTTCCCCTCCCTTCCCATTGGAACATTTTCCTCCTAGTTCCCTCCTCTTGGTCCTTACTGACTCTTCTGGTTTCTCACAAGAGAAACAATGTGATATTTAAACATGTATGTCTGATTTATTTCTCTAAAATCATGTGCTCAAGATGTATCCATTTACGTGTGAATGTCTGAAGTTTATCCTTCTGTATGGCAGAGTAGTACTCTGTTGTATATGAAAACCACATTTTCCTTATTTATTCACACATTGATGGGCATATGAGCGGTTTCCAAGATTTAGCTATTACAACTTGTGCTGCTACAGACATAGGTGTGTATGTGTCACTGTGGTGTGATGCTTTTAACTCTTTCACAGCCCCAGTAGCATAAATTAACAAAGCATTTGACAGCTTGTATGGCTGCACCATGAGGCTGTTTAAGTTACCACTGAGAAGAAAGGGAGCAGTATTTATGTAAATTACTATCCTAAAAAATAGAAACAAAGTATTGTAGTATGATGTTGACTATGCTGAAAAGTCATGATAGAAAGAAATTGCAACACCAGCAAGGAGACTCGAACCTGGAAAATGAAGGGTACCCTGTCTCATTCTTATTCTCATTCTAAACACAGTTATGTTCACAATGTCATAGAACTTGAGGGTTGAAATTTTTAAAGTTTTACTAAGAGAAGGGATTAAAACAAATTACATCACCAGGCATGGTTGCACATGTCTGTGTGCAATCCCAGCATTCAGGAGACTGAGGCAGGAGGATCACCACCAGTTCAAGGCCAGCCTGGGCTACATAGTGAGCTCAAGGCCAGCCTGAACTGCATAGTGAAACCTTGTCTCAAAAAAACAAAAATAAAGATAGAATAAATGAAATGAAATAAATAAAAATACATTTCCTAAATGTATGTATCATTTGGACACAAATAACTGTTATAATTGAAAGGTCAAGATTGCAGAGGCACAATTCATATGCACTTAAAGTGTGAAGAGCATTCAGCCACTTGGGAACCTACAGGAAGTCATTCTGCCATTTTTTTTCCATTCAGACCTTTTAAAAGTCATGTGCCCTGTTGCAGAGTTCTAGATATCCTCCCCTCCAAGGTAGACTAGTTGGACATAGTGCCTAACTACATTGTATTTATGTTCAAGCACGATGCTCTTCAAAATGATGTTTTAAAGGCGGTTTGGAAAAGGACATTGACAAAAGAAAATTTTGGAGGACTGGGAATACAGCTCAGCAGCACAGCACCTGCCTGGCCAGCACAAGGTCCTGAGTTCGAATCCTGATATCAAAAAGAAGATAATTTTAGAAAATAACAGCAAAGGAAAGCCTTACTCCCCAGAATGGGTATTTTGAAAATCATAGCCTAAACTTGCCTGCATGCATTGGTTTATACTTATTTAAATAATTGATTATATTCCTATGTTTTCCAAGTCCCTTAAAAATTTCTCACTGGTACTTCTAGTCACAAATGCAAAGGCCAGACCCTTCCTTAAACTTCTCAGAGGTAGCAGAAAGACCACTTGTCGTTTATTCCAACTTGAAATAAGAAATGTCTGATTATAAACTTACACTTGTCAAAAACATTTCCATGTGGAGGATGAGTTGACTTGCATGTTTGCATACAAAGAAAATGCTCATATTCTAAATATTCAAGTTGTGCTTTTGTAGATCCTGGGTTGCATCACAGAGAAAGAGATTGAGAAACAGAGAAATGAGGAAGTGTCACAGGCCACGAGAAGCGTGATGCGGAGCCAGACGGTGTGCGGCGGCCTGCTAGGCTTACAGGGCTCAGGGCCTGGTGCAAGGACCCAGGTGGTAGAACAAAAGCAAAATTAAATTAATCTGGTCGTTCTACACCCGTCATCCCTGATGACATTTTGAGTAGAAAAAGCAAAACACATGTCAAGTTTCAAAAAGTTTGGAAAGCAAGAGCTGAAGGGATTCAGCCACAGGAGAGAACAACTATACATTTTAATTACAAAAAGCAGCCAAGGCAAGTGACACCCTAAGATCGCGGGAAGGCATAGTGTGTCTCTTCTGCAGACCCGTATGGTAAATAACTATATAATCATTAAAACTTTCCATACCAACTGTGTTAACTAGTTTTCTGTTACTGTAGCAAAACATCTGAGATAATGAACTTAGCAAAGCTAAGTTACAAAAGATGCATTTTGGCCCATACTTCAGGAGGTTTTAGGGTATGGCTGTCGGCTGTGTTGCTTTGGGCCAGCAGAGTACACCAGGGTGTGCGATGCAATAAAACCAGTTACCTTGGGGCTGGGAAATGAAGGAGCAAAAGAAGAGACCAGGTCCCAATACCCCTTCCACGTTTATTAGAAAGAGTATAAGCTCTACTATGTTTGAATGTCAACCTCTGTCTTATCAGAGAACAAAAATGTATGGTATACAGTCAAGTCTGTGAAGCTTACTTGCAAAGCAGCAAAACAAACACCCCTGTTTTTTATCTCTTTGCACTGAATTTTACTTCTGACCTAAAAGGAGAAAACTAAACCATAGGAGTTCCTGTAAATTAAGCCATTTTTTTAATTTTAAAAGTATAAAAACAAAAAGATATTAACAAATGGACACAAAGTAGCATAAGAATAGTACAATCGAATCTGAGTTACAGATAAGGTGACAGGGAATCAACAATGGTTGTTGCATTACATATTGATAACTTCTAAGTGTACATTCAGGAAAACAGATATAGACATGCAAAATTGACCAGACAATTAATCATCAACTATTCCTTACAATAAAGTGACCTAAGTCAGTAGTCAGTAGTACAACTTCTTTTTAAAGTGTGAAAGCAAAAAGAACTACATCATCAACAACAGAAAAAGAAAGAAAAAAAAAATGAAAAGCATTAACAAAGAGACACAAAGTAGCTCAATAACTGTATAATCAGAATTGAATTATAGACAAAGCAACAGAAAACCAACAATAGCTGTTGCATCGCATATTGATATCTTCAAAATGTATGCTCCGGAGAACACATATAGACATACAAGATTGATCAAACAACCCGTCATCAACTATTCCACACCATTAAGTGACATAAGACAATAGTAGAACCATGTTAGCCATCCTGCACATATGTATACACACGCATACCTTCATACATACATAATGGATCACGGATCTCAACATTAAAACAGAAACTCTAAATCTATTGAAAGAGAAAGTAGGTAAAAATCTTGAAGACATAGGAGTAGGCAGAGACTTCATGAACAAAAATGAAACTGCAAGAGAAACACTCCAAAGAATCAGTAACTGGGACCTCATCCTACTGAAAAGGTTTTGCACACCTAAAGAAATCACCAGCAAAGTAAAAAGAAAACCCACAAATTGGTAAAAACTCCTAGCTGGGTGTCCCTCAGACAAAGGTCTTCTATCTAGAACATACAAAGAATAAAAAAACATGTACCTGACCAAATTCAAAGACCCAATCCAGAAATGGGCATCTGAGATGAATACACACTTCTCAGATAAAGAAATACAAATGGCAATAAATATATGAGAAAATGTTCCACATCCTTAGTCATTCGAGAAATGCAAATAGAAACAACACTGAGATTTCATCTCACCCCAGC
>PVLD010015075.1:18160-50070 GCA_004027595.1 Dinomys branickii
ATTACACTGCTGGTGGGAATGCAGACTGGTGCAACCACTGTGGAGAGCCGTTTGGAGATTCCTCAGCAAACTAGGTCTAGAGGTTCCATTCAAACCAGCTATTCCCCTTCTGGGTATTTTCCCAGAAGATCTGAAAGCATCATATCACTCTGATATATGTGCACCCATGTTTATAGCAGCACAATTTGTAATAGCTAAACTGTGGAAGCAACCCAAATGTCCATCCACAGAAGACTGGATTAAAAAACTGTGGCATTTTTACATAATGGAATATTATTCAGCTATAAAGGGGGACAGATTTGGGGTCTTTGTAGGCAAATGGTCACAAATGGACACCATACTCATAAGTGAAATAAATCAGAGGTACATATACAGGCAACGTATTGTGTCACTGGTGTAAGAACCTGAGGGTGGGAACATAAACTAAGAGACATGAAGGAAATTAAGCCCTTTTTAGTGATTTGAAATAAGCTGTTGCTCCGAGTAACCTCACAGACAAGGACTGTTTTCCTTCTGAAACCTGAGAAGAACTTTCTGGCCACTCCACGCCCTCTGTCACCACCAGACAGTGTGATGTTGACTGGAGGTGAATGAATATCCATCTTATTATTATGGATTAATTATTAATTATGTTAGTTTTCTGAAACTAAACAAATTTCTAAAAAAAATTCTTATAAATGCTTTCAAATTGAACAGTTTGGAGAATTATATTTTCTTCTTAACCTCTGGCAAAGCAGCACCGTCCAGGATGTGTCTGACATTTACAAAGAGCCAGAGGCATGGAAAGAGCTCCAGTGGAACTCTGAGGCTGACAGAATCTCCTGTTTTGTGACCTAGGTTATCGATAGCAAATGCTGACATTAATTTGTGTAAGTTTCAGTACTAGAGACACTACAGGCTCACTTGTCACTCTTAAAACACACCCACACCACCCCACCTTTCTGTGGCCCCCCTCAGAGACGGCAGGTAACCTAAGCCTTCAGCGTCTCTCTTGCTTGACGCGCTCCTAAGCAGGAAACATCTGCCCATGACTTGAGAGGAACAAGAGGGTACACTGAGCAAAGCCACTTCTTCCCTTCTGTTTGGAGCCAGATTTCTTACAGAGAGTGTGGCCTGCTGCGCTAGGTTAGAGTCGCAGCCTGCCATGAGCGCTGTAGCTGTTTCTAGCTCTACCTGTGGCTGGAGGAACACATCCTCCTCACTCTTGAGTGCGAAAGGCAACCACAAAGGTAACAGACCACAGTCATTTCTCGCTCCATGAATAACTGGTAAAATGAGCAATAACATCAGCCACTTCTTGGCCTCTTTCACTTAGTTCTAAATTTAGACAAGAAGGGGTGCTATGTATGGGAACCCCTCAAACATCACCACAGGCTTTAGGGATACGTACTCAAGATCTCTTTTCAAACTTTACTTCTAGGCATAGAAACTTTTTATTAGTTCATTTATTTATTTATTTTCAAGAAAGGATCTCACGAATTTGTCCAGTCTGGCCTTGACTTGACTCCCGCCTCAGCCTTCCTAATAACTAGGATTGCAGACAAGTATACCACATCCAGCTTGATACATGTTTTATTGTTGCAGAACTGTGACCCTTGTTAAGATAAAATAACCAATTTTGTGGAGAAAAGAGTGAATGAACAAGTCTTTCTAGATATTTTTCATAATACCATCTCCCTTTTTAGGTCCCTCATTTTGCACCCCTTTTCATTCGGTGTATCTATGCCCCTTTTCCTCTGTTTTTTTTTAATATGAAATACTCTCCAGTTAGATGTAAAACCTGTACAAAGTTAGCAAATGGGAATTTATGGAAAGTAAGTAGATAAAGATGATATGGTTGCTGCGAGGTACACATTTGATCCCCCAAAAATCATGCTCAGTTCCAAAGAGCATCACCCACTTCCAGGCCATCATTTCCTTTGCTTTCCTCCAACACGACTGGCACCAACACGTGAGGACATTACTTTCTGGTCCAAAGCAATCTCCTAGACAGTGGAGATCTTTGTGTTTGTGGAAAAAAAAGGGTCATATGTATTTGACATTTCTTCTTAATGGAGAGATATTCTAAAGAGTAGCCACAGACCAGAAATAATAATGAAGTCTAAGCACCAAAACTTGAATAAGTATGTAAAAGAGTTGCTGAAATGTGTACACACATGTATGTATGTTTATGTTTTGCACAAAAGATCAAATTTCTGGAAGGAGCAATTCAACTGGAGAACCAGCTGCCCCTGAAGTGTCCCCATTCTGATAGACCTTAACTGGCCAACTTTCCACTGCCCACATGCAGACATCTGGCTCCACTGCCAGGGCTGTCAAGAATTCTCTTTGGGACACACCATTACTAATGGGCACTGACTGGCCTAGGTCACTTCCTTCTAAGTCATTAATTTTTAGTTGCTTGCACTGAAGGAAAACCCATGAAATTTCCCTTCTTGAAGGTCTTCAAAATTAACAATAAACTGATGGTACGTACTTTAAAAACTGTAAAATTCCCTGTGGTTTTGCAAACAACATTCTCAGCTATTTTTAGAAAATGAATTATTCTTTGGGAAGAAATTTTAAACGTAGGTAAGATTTGGGGTGATGCAAAGCTAGTGACTAAGTCATACAGCTGCACAGACTGCATGTCTGAGTCTCCTCTAACCCGGGGCCCTGGGGCCCCAGGAGTGGCTGCAGTAGGCGGCCAACCAGCACAGCTCTCTGTAAAAACCAAGGACATCACACTTGCTGCTGAATCGCACGTGCCGCCTACAACTCATTGAGACCCGCAAGTCTGGCCCCAAATGTCCACACTTTCTAGAGGTTGTCTGGAAAGTCTAACTGATTGAGCAGAAATGTGAGGACATTAATCCTCTCTGGGGAAGAGCATGTGGAGTTAAGAGAGAGAAGCGGGCTCAGAGGTAAGCTGTTCTCCCTTTTCCCCTAGATGAGCTGTCCAATCTATAGACGTTTCTAGGACCCTCTGGAGATGTCCAGCAAGACAGTGCAAAGCCACGTCCAGCCCGGCCAGCCGTTTCTTGGGCTGCCCCTGCTCTCTCTCCCATTACCCGTTGCTCCTGTGCTCGTGAGTGTGTTACCCCGCTGAAGTGTTAGTGTGTGAGCTCATGTCTCAGGCTCAATTTTCCAGCAACTCAGTATAAGAAAGCCATAAACTTTTTATACATTTAGTCCTCAAACAAAAGTAATCGAAATCTTTTGAAAAACTGTATGAAATTATCTTAAACTGCTTATTTGTTAAATGGCATACTGAAGCTTGCACTCCAGAGTTTCTGAAGTTATTCCTACAAAAAGAGCATTTGGAAAAGACATATGAATCACCGAAGCACTTTATTAGCCTATTGTTATCCCTGATGAGCCAATATTTACCATATAATTATTTACACCTTTGCTAATAATATGAGAACTAATAAAAATCTTTGTGTGGGCAGAGTAATTGCTCTGGGTCACTTTCAAGATTACATCACTAGGTGGCCTCCAGCAGGTGCTCATTTCATCTGATTTGTATCGTTTTTACTTATGTCTGTTACATTTCATCAAACCATAGTAATTATGTAACATAGAAGTACATTCTGAAGAATGTCATAAAATGATAATCATAGGCTTGGTGAGCATATGAATAAGATGCTAGTCCTCTGTTTTCATGGAATAATAAATATCTGGGAACTGTTCCGTGAAAGAAATAGAAAAAGACATTGGCACATGTTAAATAGTGAATATGCAAAAAAGAATAGAATTTATTCTATTGCTAATTTTACAATTGGATTTTTCTACATATCAATATAAAATCATTTACTTATCTAGAATGTGTAAAAGAAATGTTCTTAGACTTGTTTTATACACAGGATAGCTAACATAGTTGTACTACTGACTTTCATTGCTCTATTGAACAATTAATGCTGAAGTGTATGATAAAACTTACATGTCTATATTTGCTTATCTGAGTATCCAAATTAAAGATGTCAATATGTAATACAACAACCATTGTTAATTTCCTATCACCTTGTCTGAGATTCTGTATTGCCTGTAGTGTTTCTGTGTTATTTTCTAAATATATGTGTGTTTGTTAAGATGTTTTCGGTTTTATCTTTAAAATTAAAAATTAAAAAATCAACTATGATTTGCATGTACTTTTTATTTGCATTCTTACTGTTCCAAATATATTTCTTGGAAAAAACAATTGGGAAATAGTCTAGAAAAGCTGCGATAGATGGGATACATTTCCTCGTATTTCAGAATTTTTGTGTCTGTATTTCATTATTTTTGTGACTACTATTTCACTAATTTATCACGATATTGCCAAAAATCTATCTCTGTGATGACAGAAGATTTTCTTTCATACACATAATTATTTAATTAGATTTTATTTTATTTTTAAGGTTAGTATTTTATGCACCACGTTTTGAAAGTAAAGTAAAATGAGTAAACAAGATGCTCAAATAGAATATAATTCAAATTTTAAAGTGTGATTTTCATTCAGAAAATAAACAAATCTGTGAAAAATAGGACTAGATTACACTGCCCAACAGCAAGTAGACTATAAATCATTGCTATTACATTAGTCTACATATAGATTTGTTTCCATTATTTACTCATATAAGACATGACAAAAATAAAATATCTCTTTCTTCAATTTACCTTTCTCCTTCATCTTACCTGCACAAGACATTGACTACTTTATAAAACAGCAATCAACTATAAAGTTTTATATAATTTAAATTATGGGAATATTTCACATTCATATTGGTGTTTTTAAGTCTGTTTATTCATTTAATTCCAATATGAGATTAAGAATACGATATACATTTATCAAATTATGATGTTCTACATCTTAAATATATACAATTTATATTTGTCAGTTATACCTCCATAAAGCTAGAGAAAAGAGATTTCTAAAGAATCTTGTTATCTGCTTTGTTAACACTTGGATAGCTTGAATAGGAAATATAAATGCCCCCATCAGAACCTATCTGCCTGAATCTCAGAAGTAGGGAAACCTTGAATAAAAGGGTGTCTTCATCTTATTTTTCCCCAAGTCTCAAGAAATACTTCTTTTTGCACTTGTGTATGAACTCAGGGCTTTAACCAGTGCTTTTTTAAATTTGAATTTTCTGTTTAAAAGACTATTTTAAGCACTGCTGTACCTTGAGCTACTCTTATTATCCTGCCACTTTTTCACTGAATTCCTTTCCATTTTTCTTTTCTTCTAGATTATAAAATCATAGCCCACTGAAAGAAGGGGCTGCATCTGTTTATTGCCTCTACTGCTGGAGATTAGTATTTGGAGCACTTCCATGATGGCCTATTCAAGGCCATCAGGAGATGGTAGATAGATAGATGATATAGATATATACCTTTTCTCCCCAAAGTCATTTTTCATTGCAAAAATGGACAGTTCCATAACCCTTCACTTCAGCTCAATGAAGAGCTGGGCAGAGTCAGCAAGGAGCAGTATGTGTGCGTGTCACAGCCCACTGTACAGGCTGGCAACTGAGCAAGCCCTGGGAAAGGTCTTTGCCCCTCAGAACCAGCTCAACTTACCAGCAGAAGGAGCTGACCTGCACATGATTCTGTCCCCTATTTCCACTCAAGGACATGACCGACCCTGAACAATGCCCTGGGGTCAGCCAGTTCTACCATATAATCCTGAACAACACTTCCTGTCTGCTTTTTATGCAAAGAGGAGTAAATGTATTTTATTTCCACCTGTGAAATCTGCTCTTTTGTATTTATTACAGGAAACCAGAGATGAAAACTCAGGGCCACTCTCCGGCAGGTCAGCGACCCTTGTTCTTGTGTTTACATACTCTCACCTGTATTTTCACCGGTTCAGAGGGAAAACTGCACATGAGAAGCAGCCGAGGACAGCGGAGTTCGTCCTGCTCACATTCATCCAGACAAATCCCTCTTTCACTTTCCTTCTCTCTTCACTGCACAGATCCACAAATCCTTTTATTTTCCTCAATGAAGAGGGAAAATAATGATCAGTTCAAATAATCAAGGACAAAGTTTTAGTGTAAAAACCAACAAAACCCGCAAACAACAAGATAATAGCAAGAAACTTAAACCCTGGTTGCCTAAGTGTTTTAGTTACCATTTTCACTTCATCAATATTCTACCCTATGAAAACGTAGTAAACTGAAACCAGTGAAGCTACCACAACCACACAATGAACTAGGGCTCTTGCAAGGTAAAATCATGCTGCTGGAAAGACAACTGTAGACATCCATGGATCTTGGTCTCTCGCTGCTAAAAGACAGCAATGGCCAAACTGAGTATCTTAGTTACTTTTCCTTCATCGCTGAGATAAAATATCCTACACTCAGAGTTAAGAAAAAAAGGTTTATTTAGTTCACACCCACAGCTTGTGGATGTTTCAGCCCACAGTCAGCTGGCTCCAAGGCAGGTGGCATGGCAAAGGGGCAACGGGGCAAGGCAGCAGAAGACAGCAAAAGCAGCAAGAGCAAAAAGGGAGAACAAGCCTCTTTCCTCCCTTATACTGTAAGTGAGGTATCACCTACTGGGGTGGGTGTAGCACGCATACCACCTCCAGGTTCTCCTCTTGCACAGGATGAGTGTATTTACAAAGTGAGGGGCCTGGCCCCTTGCCAAATCACTTAGTTAAACTTCTAAACTTCTCAAGTTGACACAATGTATCGATCACTAAAATTCTCCCCTTGTCAACTTGGAAATCAGACACATTGCTTTAAAATGGCTTCCAGATACAAAGACATGTTTATTCTTATCATTTTATAATTTAGACATTATAACACATGATTAACAAGTCTTAAGAACCTGTGTTAAGTCTGTCAACCATTATATTGCACTGCAACCATAACATTTCTCCCCCACACCCCTCAAAGGCTCATTTACCTCCTTTCAGGCAAAGAACATTTAGTCCACCTGCAAGAATTGTCAAAGTCTTAACAGTTTCTGCATTGTGGAAAAGTCCAAGTCCCAAGTCTCCTCTGAGATCTAAGGCAAACTATTAGCTGCAAGCCACTGTGCAAATGAAAAGAAAGTTACACACTTTCAACATTCAATGGCACAAGATAAACATTTTCAATCCAAAAGTTACAAACAGTGGAATGCAAAGGATTGAGACCAAAGCAAGTCCAAAATCCAGCAGGGCAAACGTTAAGTCCTATAGCTCTATGTCCAACATCAGAAGCAACCTGTGGCACACTGTGAGCTCCACAGGGCTTGGGTGGCTCCGCCCTATGGCGCTTCATGTAGTTATAGCTTCCGAGGCTTCTCTCTTGGGCCCGCTCTGCTCCCTCCTTGCAGCTTTCCTTAGATGATCCATGTTCCTGACTTCTGCAAACTTCTGGAGTCTCCACTGCACCTTTGGCTTCACTCCCACAGCTTCACACACTGCCCTCTCAGGGGCACTGCTCGGCCTCCCAGGCCTTCTGAAAGTGGGGTAGAAGCCTTCTTAACCCTATAATTCTTGCATTTTGCATGCGCTTAAAACCGGCACTACATAGATGATGCCAAGGTCTGCTGCCAGCTGGAGCAATAGCCAGGCCTGCTCCCCTCCTTTCTGTAGGGGTCAAGTGCCTGTATAACTGAGCTCTCTGAATCCAGTTCTAGGGTACAAATTCTCCATGCCACCATCATTGTGGAGTCTGGCACTCTTTGGCTTTCTTCTCAAAGCAGCCTTTCACCTTTGAAGCTTTGAGGTTGCAAAGGGTAGAAACTTATTGCTTCTCACGATGCCCTTAGGCCATCTTTTCCAGTGCCCTGTTCCTACTCTGCAACCAAGATCTTCTCAGCTCTATGTCTGCAGTTCACACCTTTACTGGTGCTTCCTTTCTAGCCAAAATCACAACTTTTTAAATCACTCTGCTGGGCTCTTTGCTTTCGATTCTCAACATAAATCTGGTTAAAAACCCCCAACAAGAGGCATGCCACTACCTGAATATTTGACTGCCTTAAAATTTCTTCTAACAGATTAGTCTGCCACCTTTAACCTTAATCTCAGGCAAAGTCTCTGGACACGAGCATAATGCAGACAAACTTTCTTCCAAGCCCTAACACACATCGTCTGGAGTCCAACAACCAATGTCGTTCTTCTTCCCAACAGAAAACTCCCGAACTTGTCTATACGGGCAGGATTTCATTCAGCCTTCTGGGCTTCTGAGCTCTGACCAGACTCTCCCATACAGGACAGCCTAAGGCATTCCAGCTCTACTCTTTCAGGAGACATCTCCAAACCTTTCCAAACTCTTCCCACAAGCCATTCCCAAAGGCTACTGAACTACATGTTCAGGATTAGTCACAGCAATGACTCCACTTCCCTGGTACCAAATTCAGTCTTGGTTACTTTTGTTTTGTTACTGAGACAAAATACCCAACACCCAAAGTTAAGGAAGGAAAGATTTATTTAGCTCACAGTTTGTGGAGGTTTCAGTCCATAATCACCTGGCTGCAAGGCAGGGTGGCACATGGCAGAGGGCAACAGTTCAAGGCAGTAGAAAACAGCAAAAGCAAAAAGAGCAGAAAGGAGGGAAGCAAGACTCTTTCTCTCCCTTATATTGTAAACAGACTACACGCGCGCACACACACACACACAAGGGCAGGTGTGGCACTCACACCATCCCCCAGCCCTCCTCTTGCACAGGCTCAGAATGTTTACACAGTGAGGGCCCTGGCCACCTGCTAAGTCACCTAGTTAAACTTCTAAACTTCGCAAGTCGACAGCGCATCAACCATGACAGGAGTCATCCTTGGATTTTTCAGCAAGTGTAAAAGAAATGATTTTTCAGGGTGCATATGTAGTATTTTGGGTAGGGAGAAGTGGATGACATCTGAGGGCTTCGAAGGAACAAGAGAAGAGATTTTGTAAAATGTTTCCTACTTTGATTCACTTATCCTTTAATGCATTCAGATAACTCTGCTCACTCAATACTGCTCGTTGACTTGCTGACAGAGGTGTTCTAAGACCTTCAATTACATTCCCACTGCCTGTTTCTCTCACTTCTGATAGCCATATAATCATAGTCACAAATAAAGAGAAAGGTCTGAGCCAAATACATATACATACTAAGCACTCTCACCGCTCAAATTATGCATTTCTCACTGTTTAAAAACAAATAAGGAAACAAATACATTAGCATTGCCTAGCAGGAATGCATATGCATGTGACTGAGGTAATTCTCCAGCAGACCTAAGGGAAATTGGCGAAATTTCACTTTTAGTATCCAGAACAAAGGTTACACAGCGGGTAAGGGAGCATGTTATTAACTTTGTCTTTTCAATTCTTCACACATGAGAAGGAGAAACTGTGAAGAATCTTTGTTTGCCCTCTTCAGACTTAGGGTGAGTTCTTGATGATTAAATATTATAATTACCAACTTGGCCCACATCTGTTTCCATATTCCTAGAGTCAGCATATCACGTCAGCGTGGGTCTCTTCAGACTGATACAAAGAAATACTTGATATGTCCTATTTCACTAATTTGAATTTATCAGGTGAGGTCAAATAAAATTTAATGTTATGTTAGAGAACTAGTACCTGTTTGCCTATTCCATGAAAAGTGTACATTGTCACCCGGTGCTTCTTAATCTGAAAATGTTTATTAAACCTGGAAGAAGTTCACTTTTTTCCTGAATATATCCTCTTATATCTGGCTGTTGTCACATCTTCTGCTACACTGTGGTCACACGAACACTATCCCTGTCTCTTGTGGTGACCAGATGTCACAGAGGGGGAACCGGTAATAATGCACATTTCCCTAGCAACACCCTATAGGCTCAGCTCCCCAAGGAAGAGCCTTTTCATAGTATCTTTGGGATGTAGTCTGGGGACCCTCCACAGACACAGAATTTTGTGGATGCTAAAGTCCTTTGTGTGAACTGGAATAGTGTTTGCAGATAACCCTTACACATCCCTCCGGAACTTCAAACACCTCTGGGTTGCTCACGTGATGTGAATGCCATGTAAACAGCCCGCCTACTGTAGTATTTAAGCAATGGTGGCAAAGAAAATGGAACGGTATATGTTCTGTCCAAGTCCAAATTGTTTTTCAAGTATTTTACTCCATGGTTGGTTAAATCTATAGGTACAGTACCTATAGATGTGAGGTGCTGCCTGCACATATCTTTAACTTGCATGCATGTGCACAGACACCACACACACACACACACACACACACACACACTCACGTATCCCTTTTTCATATTAATGAGTCACTTGCTGCAGCAGTGGCCAGTCCTCTCCTCATACCTGGCGAGGTCATGCTTTCCTGGGGTTGTCTGGCTGCTCTGGACCTGAGGATTTGCACTGCCATTGCTGCGAGCGTCACTGATAAGGGAAGCTAAAGGCTTCGTGATGTTTCCCCTCCCTGGTGTCCTTTTGGACCTTGGGCCATTTTCCCACAACTACATACATCTCTAGGCTCCCCAAACTTGTTCATCTTATCACAAGTCGCAGGGGAATGTCTCCCAGCTATGTTCCTGCCACTGCGATGACTGATACCATCTTGTCCCTGTGGTGAAAATAGCCCACAGACAACCGCTTCTGCGCCTGGAGCTGTAGGTCACAACTGGCCCAGGGCTACCTCCCTGAAGGTGAACAACGGACACAGCTTCTGCAGGAGGCCCAAGCCCTGTGCCAACATCACAGGACGGGACTCAGTGGGTGCTACAGTCTGCCATTGTTATTCAAGGAAACTGGCAGCATGGAGCAGCCGAGGAATAGCTCTGCCCTTCGCAGATTTGTCCCAAAAAGAAGAAGAGTGGGGCTGGGATGAGCGCCCTGTGGTTGGCTCTGCATTTCCGTCTGTGAGTCGCAGTCCTTGATGCTCCAACAGTTAATCAAGGAGCAAGGCCTAGAAGTGTACTAATTGGGAGCTTGTCGCAGGAAAGATCACAAAATAAGGAGGTCTGGGAAAGGCTCCTGTTCCTGCATAAAGTAGCCTGTGATGGTTCATCTTGACTGTTAACCTGATGAGCTTCAGTCATATCTAGATAAGCAAAACACACGTGTGTTTCAGTAAGTCATGGGGCTGCAACTTTGGAAACTATGTCTGGCCTCCAGCTCCTTCCCCTCAGGCCCTTCCTTGCTTGCTCTGCTTCGCGGCTGCTGTCAGGTGGGCAGCTCTCTCCACTGTGCCTTCTGCCAGGATAGTTCTGCGTCAGAGCCCACTGACCATGGACGGAAGCCTTTGAAACTGCAAGCTAAAATAAATTCTTCAGCCTGAAATGATGTGTGTCGGGGATGTTGTCTCAGCAATGGAGACCTGAGTAATGCACAGTCAATAAAGCTGGACTAAAACAGCAGGTATTTTATTTGTCCACAGTTTGGTGACTCAGAAATTTAGGTTAGGTCAGCTGGGTAGTTCTCATGGTGTTTCTGTCTGGGGTACCTATCCAAATAAGTTATGCAGCAGCTTCCCAGGGCTGCATAATAGAAGAGAGCCTGGAGGTTGGCACAGGCTGCCTTCCAAGCGGCAATCCAGGGTTACAAGAAAGCGAGGGAAGTCTAAAGCCCCTTAAAATTTTAACTTCAAATTCTCAAACGGGTATTTTTGCTGCACTTTATTTTTCAAAGCTGCTCATAGGCCAGGTCAAACTCAAGAAAAGGAAGAAATAGACTCTATTGATCAGAAAAGCAACAACATCACCCTGCAAATGGGCACACAGATATGGGAGGACTCTGAGCCCATCTTATGAAGCGTCACACAGAGTGTTTCCCACAAGAGTGCTCCTCACACGGAGTGTTTCCCAGTATGGACAACCGCTGGGGAACAGGTTGCTACTACGCAAGAAAGGGAAACAGGAGATAAAGCCTAAGAAACTTCCGGGAAGTATACATACGTGATCGTGCCCAGCATGTAAAGACTAATAAGAGACAGAATAACTTTGCATGAGTGGGAACACTAAACATCTGAACCCTCAGAAATGCAAGTCGCTTTTCTGGAAAAAGTAACTGATCGGGAATGCTAGCTGAAACCAGGGGCAAACAGAAAGTAGATTCGTATTGGCTGAGAAATATTATAAAAACTGACCATGGCCTTATGAGGATTTACTAAAATTGGAATTTTTAACATTTATTCATCACTTTCATACAATGTTATACGCGTATATTTTAAACTAATTTGCTATACTGTACTTATTTCTACCTTTCGCCCACCATTTCCTGTAGAAGATGTTGGTGGTAATTAAGTTATAATTTAACCTGTGAATTTCATATTATCAAAAAGAATTCTCCCAGAACAGCAGAATAATAGACATCACCCAAAACTTGACACTCTGCATCCTGTGGAGGGGCAGAGTCTGCTCAACAAGGAGAGGAGGAGTAGCGTTAGTTGGGGGTAAACAGCTGGTCTGAACTGTGAGCTTAGAACAAAGGCTATGCGGACATCAAGCAGCATCTGAATTTATACTCCACTGTCTGTTAAACAACTGAGAATGCAAAACCCTTTCCCCTGGGGAGTGCTCTTCAGATGGATAGGAAGCCAGATCCCCACGCTGGGGTAGCCCTAGAAGGATATTTCTTCTCCTTCTACGTTAGAAGTCACAGGGTTGGTGTTTAATGTAAATAAGCCAATAAAATACCCCCCCAGGTAATTTGAGAAATTAAAAAGACATAGGGACTTTACATTTTTTCCAGTGTCTCCTAGGTTTTGAGATCCATGGTGGCAGAGGTCCAGACTTAATACTGAACAAACACCGAGGTCAGTTCTAAGAAAATCCCAGCTGGCTTTGCCAATAAGTTCCTTTTATTGGGCCCTACCACTCTACAGATATAAATAAAGGTGGCTTTAGTAAATTTCATCATTAAGAAGAAAAAAACTGTATTTTCTGTAAAAATATATTGTTAATAATTAATTGCACTTAAATTAAGTAAATATTTTAAAATAAAACACATTTACTTTACTTTCAATAGTAATGGTAAAATAATGAAAATCAGTTATAAAATATTTTCTGCTAACGTGTAGATGAGACACTATAATTGAAGAGCTTGACAAAATATATAACTCACTTTTTCATAGAATTATTGAATAGCATCTTAAAAGCCTCTCAGAATGCTCAGAAAACAACCTTGTTAGAAAAAGCCTATTTGTGTTATATTACTTCTCTATTTTAAATTATTCATTCTTGCAAAACATACTTTTACTGCAGTTCATTAATTTTTAGAATCCATAGGTTTGTATAACTCAATTTTTTAATCATGCATGTAAAATTAATTATTAGAATTTTTATTTTGCTGATTTCAGCAAGCGTGTAGAACCATACAACATAGCCTCCAGCAAAAATATATACCATCTAGCAGAACAGGAAAAATGGTCCTATTTTTTCTTAAAATGAATTTTCTGTTTCAATAACTTGTATTCAAGTCATTAGGGCAAATATATCAATTTGTTTCCTTTTGTTCATATTTTCAGCAGAAAATTGGAAATACAACTTTCACACATTCTAAAATATTTAACTATAAATAATATAATTTTTCTAATGGCATAGTCTTGTTTTACAGGTAAATGCATGCAACTAGAAGGTACTCTGAAGTAAATCAAGCCTGAATGTTACATTACTTTACCCATTAAACATACAAATTTTAAAAATCTAATATGAAATAATCATAGAAGTAACTCAGAAAAATAAAATTTTCTTTGTATTCAGGTGTAGTACTCAACCCCCTACCCAAAATGCTACTCCCATAAATTTCAGCATGTGTGATTTCAGGGTTTTGGTCCCATTCGATTGCTTTACTTTCTCTCTCGTTTGAGGTGTGTGGTGGTCACACTCAGCTGAGTGCTCAGTCCGTGCACAGAGCTCACCTTGGCCATTTTCCTCCTCTCCTGGCTCCCCCTTCCCCAGGTCCTCCCCCCAAGTCTGCAGTCTGCCTGCCGACTTCTGCAAGAAGTGCTTTATTTTGTTCTCCAAAGTATTTATTTCTGTGTCTCTTATATTAGAGAAACCATAGATATTTAACCTTTTGTGAACTTATTTCATTTAGCATTATGTTCCCAGGATGATTTTTAATGAGACAACTTTGACTCTGGAATACAAATGTCACCGAAAGGGACTGTAAATGACCAAGCAGCCCCAGAGGCTTTGTGTGACATTTTTGTAGGATATGGGGTTAGCCCCAGAGTTCGCAGAAGATCATACTGAGACCACGACGAGCAGACCGCAGCAAGCTGAAGTCTCCACCACTGACAGGTCAGCCACCCTCAGTGCAAGGACAGATGGGCAGTGCCCATACCTCCTCCGTCACCTGCCCGCCCCCTGTCAGGACAGTCAGAAGCCATCTCACAGTGTGCAATACAAGACCGCGGTGCTGGCCCAAGGACAAGAATGCAGCACCGAAAAGAATACAAAGCCCAGGAGACTGGATGAAGCTGTGCAGCCGGCCCGAGGGACCGAAGACGTGACGTAAGCACACGCGCAGGGGAGGGTTTGTCAGGGTCTGGCTCCTGAGGATGTGCTGTGTTAGGGAACAGATTAGGGAAGAAAGCTGGCTAAAGAAAGAAAATGAGAAGCCAAAAGCCATCCTTCAGACAAGTGAAACACTGAGGGTCAGATTCTCCCTGCTTGGAAGTTTCTGGCGGAATCTACTGTCCATGCAAGCACTTCCACTTCACCAAAACAACTCTGTAAACACAGGCTTAACATGCATTAGAAATAACGAAAAAATTTAAGAAAAATAATGATCTTCATGCCCCAGCCCTGAGATTGCACTTTAACTTACCTGATGGTTCTAATAGTCAGAAGTGCTGAGAGTCAGGAATGTCCATCCAGAGCTGGTCTTTAGCTGCTGCCCTGCTGTGAGGTGTGAAGTGTTTGAACAGCTCTGGTGAGAACTGGCACATTCTTCAGACAGACGTCAGTTTCTCCCAACACCAATGACAGAGCTGAGGATTAATCATCAGTTTCTAGTTTAGATTCCACCTTAAAACCCTTGTGCACATACACACAGTGAGTGCATTTAAGTAAAACCATCTTGTAATCTCAGAGTCCCGGTGGGAACCCTGGAGCTTGAGCCTTCACCGTCTTCTAGGCCACTGCGTTTTTGTCACACAGTGGGTGACCGAACGCACCTCACTGGGGAAGCTGAGAGGCCCAAGGTCAGCCGGGGAGACACAGCTGCCGCAAGCCCTCTGTCATCCCTCAAAGAACTTGAGCTTGGTGATTTCTGCAGAGGCAACTGCAAGGCTCAGAAAGGAGGGGCAGGGGTGGGTGGATGAGTGGGATTTGCAGTAGGGAAAAGCAGAGGTAAACCACATGTTCTCTGAACAATCTGTCTTTAGGAAGAAAAACAGCAAAACTGAGCCAAGGAAACAAAACAAAACAAATATTTTTTTAAATATGCAGTACTAGAGCATAAAGTCAAATAGAGATTTCTCCACCTAGGGGAGCTGTTTAGGGGAAGCCTTTTTTGTGGAAACAATGGATGGAATAAAAATTTCATTCTCTGTCAGTAACTTTCTCAATTACATTGTGTGCACATATTTAATGTGATGGTTGAGGCACCTTCGTTACTGAGATGTTCAAAGCTTTTCCAGAAAGAGAGCAGTTTCCAGTGTTACCCATGTAAGTCGCACTCTCAAGATGGCCATGTAAATGCCCTGAACCCACAAGAAGGTTTTCCTGTTGCTGTTGCTTAGAGTCCAAGGAGGTTTCAACGTGTAGTCACACTTCTATGAAAAGTCTAAGGACAATATCCAGAAGTGTACAAAGCAACTTATACAAAGGAAAGTTCATTAAAATGCTCTTTACTGTACTAAAATGGGAAAACATGGAATGGAATAAGTGAACAGTGAAAATAAAATAAGGGTCTATAGCTTGGGATACTACGGCATTCTCACAGAGATTAATCTATGCATACATGTATTCATCTGATCCACATGTATCTACGATCAGTTTTACTAAAATTGACTATTTCTAGAAAGTGGCAGGTTTAGTGCTCAACCAGAAGCCCTGCATTCACAAACACTTCCCAGTCCAACTTGAAGAGAGAGAGTCCCAGGAGACAGTGCAAGCCAGGAAGCTGTGGGTTGAAGGATTCAGTGGAGAGGATTGAGTGCAATTCTCATTTCATCTTCTCCACCAACATGGCTGACTGTGGCTACATGAAGATAACAGAACCCCCAAGAAAGGATCAGGATCACTCAGCATCTGACACAGAATGGCTCTGTTGGAGAATCATGGGACACTTTGTAAGCACGAACTACTAATCCGAGGAATGGGACGTCCCTGAGGTTTCAAAGTACACAGATCCCCTTTCCTAATCCAGTCTGTCCTTACATAAAGAATATATCATACACACATCTTATTGACAGCAGTTATCACTGAGTGGCAGAATCATAGGTTTTTTTAAATGTTGTTTCCTGTTTTATATATTTTACATTTTAAAAATTATTACACATGAGGCTTATGCATTTTTATAAGCTGTATTTGTTGGATTCATGGCCTAAAAAAGCACTTTGGAATGGTTATGTGGGAAGGCCTTGGTAAAAGTATGAAGCACATCCCCTCATGAAATGATAAATTTTATAGTTTATACATGGGAGAAATACAGGTACAGATAAATCAAAGACATGTATTTTCTTAGCAGCATGCCTTTTCACTTTGAAAGTAGTTTTCTGGAAAGCACAAAATGACTTCAACTTTCCCAGTCCATCTACCTGAAATTGATTTGACATATTCAAATTTTGTGATCCATGGTTCAAAGATTAATGGCATCAATTTGTAATTCTGTTACCACACAAAGAGCAAAATCCTTGAGAACTGTTTAAGTATTCAGCATTTTAACTATCAATAGTCTAAAGAAGGTGATCAAACACAAACACAAATAACATTTTTAAGTTGCATTAACTCTTCTTGACATGAGATCAGTCCAGTTGATATGGTAAAAAGTACTTACGCAGCGTTATACTTTAACCCAGACCAGGCCAGCTCCATAAGTAAACTACAGCTATACCATGTGCAGTGTTATTTACAGTCAGTCAGTCTCCTCTCCTTGTTTCAGTAACTAGCCTTTCAGGAGTTCTTTGAATCTCCATGACACAGAAAAAAAGTGAAGTGGATAAGAGTACCCTTTTCAAAAAGCAGGAGCACAGCTTAGGATAACAGTGTTGACCCTTTTGTTACTGTGGTAGTGGCAGTTTCTTTTTCAAAGAGAAACGTCATACCCCTACTATCATCATGTGTGGAGACGTAGGAAAGCCTGGCACAGGCAGTCGGGTTGGAGAAAGTGCAGGCTTTCCTCTGTCTGGGAGCTAGAGGGTACTTGGCAGCACAGAAACAGAGGGTTGGTTTTGCTTTGCTTTGCTTTACTTTGCTTTCCTTTGTTTTTTGATGAAATTACATGAAAGGTAACTTTCCTCAGAAAATAACCAAATTGGAACAGAAGACCAGGTTGAAGAAACTTCTTTGCTATTTACTATTGTTGTAAAACTCAATCAGATATTTTTAACACAAATGCCTTCACAATAGAACAGTATAACCAGCAAATCCTAAACTATTAATGGTCTGGCCATTTACCCAAAAACAAGCCAATTTCTGCTTTAACTAACCTCAGTATTTGTCTTACTTTGTTTTATCTATAAGTAATGCCATAGTTTTAAATTGATCCTGTTACTTGAGAATTGAAAACTTTCATTCTGAAACCCAGGGTCTGGAATGCAGCGATTTTCCAGAGGAGCAAGCATGAACTCCTGAGGTCCAGCTAACAGCTTTAGATTCCTAGCTGGGTCTCAGTAGCCTAACCTGTAAAATGGGCATTTTGTAATAGCCATTTCAAAGAGCTCTTTAGTAGAGACTAATGCCTGGCACACAGTAAATACTTAAAAACCATTTTTTTATTTCTTAGTACAAATGCATATACACACATCACCAATTTAAATGAAAAATAATTTCCTGAATGTGTATGATTATGACATTAGCAAAAAAATTATACTCTTTTTGGTGAGAGTTACAGGAATAGGACATTCTGGCTTCTTATCAAAATATCCACCACTGTGGGTCACGTTAGTTTTAGTTTGACAGAAATCAAGAATAAAAAATACAGAAAATATTAAACTCAAACGTCTATGAACAATATGTATATAAAGACTGGACAGAAATATTATTGTTTGTTATTATTTTATATTAGATTCTAAAAACAAACAAAAAAATAGATTCTAAAAACAGTTAAGAATCTCAGATAGAAAATTCTACAGAAACTCTTAGTGCCTGATAGTAACCTGGCATCCTCCACCTAATGGACAATTGAATAATAATCTTCACAGCAAATTATGTGGTAACTGAAGTGGGAAGAGCTGGGATATGAGATTCTGCAGTGTGATACTTGCTAAAGCAGTGTCTTTTCTCATTGTTGAGACAAACACTGAGGATTTACAGTACAAGGCAATAAAAGAGGAAAAGGAGACAGAACATTTTAAGGAACACTTTCAGTAATTTTTAAAATGTACCTTGTTCTTGGTTTCATTGATTTTTATTCTTTAAAACAAGGCTTTTTTATTTTCAAATATGACGTGTGCATTGTTCAGCCACACCAAAGAATAGTGTCATTTGTTGCCAACCATATCATCAATTCTGCTTTAATCTTCCCTGGGCACTGAAGTAAAACATGCTGAGCTGTGACTTCCTCTTTGTGGCAGAAAAAAATGCACTGAGCAACACTCCTCCTCTCGCAGTCGGTTCTCAGACCCACCTTCCCTGCGGGGCGAACCCTTTCTGCAGTCAAGGGAAGCAGCCTTGTGTCTGGGAGCCATGGTCTGTCACAGTGTGTGCTCCATCGATTAACCATGAAAATAGTAATGGAACTGCCATTGATCCCTGAAATGGCTCCTCCAAAATCCTTTAGGACGTCCACAGGGTCACTACTCATGTTCTGTGTGAGGATAAGCTTCAAGCTATCTGACTGCTTGCTAACTGCCCGCAGTAAACTACTTACCTTTCCATTACCAGCTTAACAACTGCCTGCCAGACTGGAGTGTATGAAAAATAGATAGACACCCAGACTTCATAGCTGTAGAAAGAGTAGTTTGCACGACTGAGTTTGAGAATTTTCAGTCTGAAAAAACTCGCCTGCACACCAGCACATAGAAAGCAATTCTGCCTTTCCTTTGGAAGTTTTATAAGTTAGCAATAAAAGACCTATTTCTTACTTCAGTTTTAACCTCCTGAAAGTACTTGCACGTTTCCATTGTTTGCCAGTTTCTCAAGGTTTTATATAAAGGTGAGTTCTAAAATTAGGCTAATCATGATAAACTCATGACTAGGAAACATTAAATGGCCATGGGTAGTTACTGCAGGCAGGAGCTGAGTCAAGTCCCCGTTCCCCCGCACACAGCCACCCACCCATCCAACCACCCACCCTCTCATCTCTCATGCATCCACCCACGTACCCAACTACACGGCCGGCCAGCCATCCTCCCACCCCTGCAAGATCCTTGTCAAGGAGTCACTGACAGAGACAACGATGTTTATAATTTTTATTTTCCTATTCTTTTTTTAAATTCGAGGTAGTTTGACAACAGCAGCAAAACTATCCCTGATCTAAGAAAAAAAAAACATTAAGACAAAAAAAATGTGTATCCACACCTCTCTGCTAGCAGACCAAATTTTATTGTGTATCCATCATGACCAATGGAATTAACTTCTGTTGAAAGTGAATAATATTTAGAGTGTTGTGAATTTAAATTGGAAGCATTTCCTGTTGAAAATGTGGAGGAGATTTCTTATTTGGTTGTTGATTCTGCTCCAGTGCACACTCAGAAAGAGGTTTCCACTAGTGAACCTCTCACTAACCGTCCCTTACTTTCCTCCAACCATGAAATATTTGGATCCCAAAATTTGTCAGTTTTTAGTTGCGTGTAAAACTCAGACAAATCTACCAGCTGAAATTCACCCAAGAGGTACGTGATCTTGTGTTTTTCAGTCAGACAGACGTAAGCACACACAATACACCTGTGCCTATGCCAAGCGATTCACAGATATTATTTTATTTCTATGACAACTCTGTAAGCCATCCTCATTATTACTGTATTTTACATGTGAGGAAACTGAAGCTTTGAATATAAGTGCCTGGACTATGGTTGCAGAAGGAGGGAGTGCAGGGCCAGATTGACCCTAAACACTTGAATGCCCATAACCCAAGCCCTTAATCTGTGCTGGCATTTCTAGTCAATTCATACTATGCTTGATGCCTGAAAGAGAGACTCAAAGTTTCCAAACTCAGGTCTCTGTCTCAAGTGTTCACAGTAGCTAAGGAAGGACACCCTTTAAAATCAGGGTGAAATGTAGTACGAGGACAACTTTACTGGCAGTTCAGAGGTCAAGTCATGGTGCTGAGCACGAGCTCAACACTGCCTGGCCCCTGGGAGCAGTCTCAGAGAGGGCTGGCTGGCCAGGTTGGAATGTGCGAGGGGGATACTGTCACCAGTGCCTGCTCAAGGAAGGGCCCGGTGTGAGTAAGAATCACAGGAGATGTTGGGGTGCAGAGCACTGTGGTCCACACAAAACAACGAAAGATGGAACTGTGTGAATTACTAGGGACAAAAGAGAACTAACAGATTGTGATGGTGAGTTAGGGTAACAGCCAGAAAGGGAGCTAGGGAGGTAGGAGAGGCCCGGTCGTGGGGTCCAAGAACACTGAGAGTAACACAGCAGAGGACTGTACGATGCTGAAGGGAAGTTCTGTGGTAAGAGCGGGGCTCTGTGTGCCATCAGCTGTGTGCAAACACTGCAGAAGGAAAGGCTTACATGTTCAGGGAGAAAAAAAGGCCCAGAAGAACGGAGCTTGATCAGCAGGGGCCACTTGAAGCCCTGACCACAAGGGTGGTGAGGACACCCTCCCCGCCTGGCCCAGGAAACCCACGTGCTAGACTTTGGGTCATAAATGTCCCCTATGTACTCATGTGTTAAGGTCCTAGTCCCTTGCCAATAGTATTGTTAGACAGTGGTAGGTAAAACCTTGGGAAGAAGTGAGGCCTAGTCAACAGAACCTGGTGAGGTCATTCAGATGTCGGGATCATTTCCCCAGAGGAACTGTGGGACCCTGGTCTCTGCCACGCCCTCCCCTTTGTTTCCATCCACAAGGCGGGGAGCTTTGCCCCACCACAGACTCTGGCCATGATGCACTGTCTCGCCACAGGCCCAAAAGCTGTGGGGCTAACTCAGCGTGGACGAAGACCTCTGAAACTGCGACCACAATAAACCTCTACTCTCTACACATTTATTTTGTTACGGGTGTTTTGTTACAGTAATGGGAAGCTGACTAACACACCAAGATAGGACAGGCTGCTATGCCAGTATTCTTAGCACTTTCATTCTTAAAGTTGTTAAAGCTTAGATGATCACTGACATGGTAAAGCATCTATAAGCCATATCTTCTTCCAAGCATAATGAGTCAGTGAAGGCTTCAGGAAAAGGGAGTGCCATAATTTATGCTATAAAAATAACACTCAGATATTTTAATTGCCTAGTGAGGAAAGTAGACAGGGATGTGAGGGAGAAGAAGGCTCTTGGGAGGCCAATGGAGTCCGCTGGGAAAGGCAGAGCTCCCCCTTGGTGACGTAAGATGGAAAAGAGTAGACAACTTGAGCTCCTTCTGAAGCAGAATCCAGCAAACCCATCCAGGCCAAATGTCAGGACTGACCGTTCCTGATAGGATACACAGGCCCAATACCCAACCACTAGGAGCTGCAGAGTCACTGCCTATGATGAAACACAAAAGCACTCTTATCAGTTTTTCAGGTAGTCATAAAGATTAGCAATAACAAGAAGTCATGTATCTAGCACTGCGACCGCCATGTGACATCCATTCTCTAACTCAGCCAATCATTCTTCTGTTCACTTGCATGTGCTAAGAGTCCAGATGAACTTTTTCAACTTTTGTTTAGGCAAAGATATTGGTTCCAGCCACTGCATGCTCATAAAAAAGTTAAAAGAGGCATTTCTAGGTAGACAAGAGAACCACTGCTTCAAAGAAGACAATGAGCTCAACAAGGGACTCACCGAAAACAGAGGTGACTGGAAACAGTGATTCAGATGGGCCAGGGCAACCACCCATGAATGAGACCAGGAAGGAAGCAGAGCCAAGCCCAGAGTCACAATACAAGCCACATGATTACACGGGTGTGGAGAGCTCAACAAAGCCACAGAAGAGGAGCTCCCAAGTTGCTTTTCTTGCACCCCTTCTGCAGGTATGCCTGGAGCCTGCCTGCACTCAGCCTCAGCAACTCAACAAGCTATGTGTGTGGCACAGAAAGCTACTGGGTTTTATATCTAGATGTCCACCTAAAGCTTCACGTAGCTGGGATCCTAGGGAAGGGCTTTGACCCTGGGGGTGTGATATTCATCCGTGAGTTAGGCCCTGATGAGCTCATAACCAAATGTGATTTGGGACATAAAGCCCGGTTTAAAGAGCAGGGCACTGGGGTCCTTGGAGAGTCCATCCCCAACCTCCTCCCTCTGGTCATCTCTGCTTCCTGCCTATCATGCCCTGAGCAAGCCTCCCCTGCCAGGCCTCTTTGCCATGCTCCCTGCTTTGGAGCCAGCCATCTATGGACTCAAAGCTCTACAAAACCTAAACCAAACTCACTCTCCCTCAACTCAGTGTCAGGTATTTTGTCCCAGCAATGAGAAAGTAACTAAGCAGAAGCCATGAGAAGCATCTCTTTTCCATGTCCTAAAGGTCTTGATGCTCACTTCTAATACATGAGCAGGTAGGACTCTATTAGCTTCTCTCACTACATACAGTCAGTCTTTGGAGCTTGGAACATGTGGTCACGGTCAGTTGGTGTCTGATGAAAAATGATTTTGTGCAGGATTCTTCACAGGGCAAGGAGACTCTACATCTCCACCAGGATTTCTTGGCCCTGATTGTAGATCTTTCCCAACCTCTGTTATCTGACACTGAGAGACCCAGGGGTGTAGTCGCCCATCCATCTGTTATGCATGTTGTGTAACTGTGGCCACACAATGCAAAACTCATCTTTCTGTTTGTGACATAAAAGCCACAGCAAACTAGAATTTGAGATGTGTATTCATCTAAGTTCCTATTCTGCTGGTGTTATCAATTTACTTAAAACAATTAGATTTTGCCACTTTCTGATAAAATTAATAAGATAAACTTTTTCCAGGAAAAAAGCTATAATGATTCATATTATTATATCAAAAAATACAAAGATCACTGTCTTGGTTACTTTTCTCTCATTGCTGAAACAAAATACCCAACACCCAAAATGAAGGAAGGAAAGGTTTATTTATCTTACAGTTTGTGGAGGTTTCAGTCCATATTTGGCTGGTTCTGAGGCAGAGTGGCACATGGCAGAGGGCAAACTGTGCAGGGCAGCAGAGCACAGAAAAACCAACCAGCCAAAGGGAGGAATGGCTGCAAGCAGCCTCCTTTTCTCCCCTACATTGTAAACAGCCTACCCCCACCCAGGGGGTGTGTAGCCCTCACACAATCTCCATGCCTTCCTCTTCCACAGGCTCAGGATGTTTACAAAGTAAGCACCCCAGCGTCCTGCTGAATCACTCAGTTAAACCTCTAGACTCCCCAAGTTGACACAATGTATCAACCATAACAATCACCAAATGAGAAGAAAACAATATCCAGTAATTTATGATGAACAAATTAATGTTTTAATAAGATTAAATCTGGTACTTCTTGATTTGGTAAACATGTCATAGTTGATGAGATAATCTACCTTATAATTATGAAGTGGTAGATGAAATCCTAATTTTATAATAAAGCTTTTTTGCTTGAAGAATCACATTAAGGCTTGTGTCTAGATGTCCTCCCCAATCCTCATGCACTCCTGAGGGGAGGGTCTTTTCAGAGGAAAAGGGAAGAATCACAGGTTGTACCATCCAGGTTTGGTGTAGGAGGACACACTGTAAAGTTTTTATTTCACAGAAATCCATGATCATCTCCTGAAGAGAATTTATCCCTCATAAAACTTGAAATATGTATTTACAAAATAAAAATGATAGAGGTGGAATCTATTATGTGTACTTGATAAGGCTTATTTGTTTAATGAAATAATTTCTATAAAAATAAAATTAAATCAACAATAGATTTAGTATAAAAACTTAAAGATATTTTCTTAAAAATTATTTAGATTATAATTTCCATTTTTATCAAACTCTGAAACATTTAATACCCTCAATCTTAAAGTGCTTTCCTAATGGCAGCAGTTTAATGATTTATATAATTTGGAGTGATTATTTTCCATACTTCATTACTTTCCCCCAAATGATCATTGATTTGATAATTACTTGATATTTTAAAGCCTGAAGACATAATGTCCTTGAAAATGTTTTAAATGTCTTGTTCTAAGCAAAAATAAATTACATGAACTTAAAAATGTTTTTTTCAGAGAAAATAAAGATCATTTTATTTTATCTTAATTAAGGCTATTTAGCAACATATCTTATCGAAGAAATTAACATATAGCTTGCTAACAGACCATGAAGTAAGGCATTCCTCCCTACAGTACGCAAATATAATTATACTATTTTAAGATGAACCCAAATTATCTCTACTCCATATTTTACCAACTGGTTTCTCCCAGCTTCATTGTTAGGACTCGGCCGGGTGACCTTTGTTTATAGAAAGCACAGTGACATGTAAACTTGAAAAGTGTGATTAATTTTGATCTTAGCTAGCCAGTGCTCTCATCACTCATTTACCGCGGTCTGTAGATATGTGTAAGAATTGAGTCATGCAATTTTATTGTAGTACATGATTTTACAGAGACAAAAAGCCTACTATGTAAAAAGTAATTTAGTGTATGTTGCAGGCAACATATGTTCCTTATTCGGGCTAAGCTAAGATTTGCGGGTGGAATAAACGGAGAAAATAAATATGCGGCGAGCTGTGCACAGCTATAATTGGATTAACATGTATTTGATGATCTCCTCATGGTTCAGATAGTGAAAACAAATGAAATTTTTCTTAGAAAATGCCATCATAAAATAAACATATTAGCTTCAGTGAAAAGACGTAGTCCCCTTTTAGACTTGTGTTTTAGAATATTGACTTTGAAAAAAAATTTTACTTTCTGTCTTTTCTGAACCTTTTTTCTTTTGCATGTGATTCTTTCACTGGTTTGCATCGGTCTTGGGTTTATACGGGTCATTTTTGCAAAAAAAATAAGTACAGCTCCACCCGCAGGGATTACTGTGACTCAAAATGAGAGTGTCGTGCGAAGCTCAAGTATTGCACTTGCCGTCAACACACACACACATAATTTTATTATCCCATGGCACAAAACTAAAGCTTCTCCCCTAGTGCCGTAAAATTGCTACTATTGCAAATCATCAAATTATCTTCCAAATAGATAGAAACAATATATTGATCTAATGTTTGCATATAATACTAATGTCTAAAAATCAAATTTTAGACAGTTTATAGATAAATACATTAATGGTAAGCAGAAAAAGTTCTCTTCAAGTTTTTTCTTTGAGCTGGGCATGGTGGGACACATCTGTAATGCCAGTTCCTCGGGAGGCTGAGGCAGGAGGATCGTTGCAAGTTCGAGACCAGCCTGGGCTACAAAGTAAGCTCAAGGCCAGCCTGAACTGCATAGTGAGTCCCTGTTTCAAAAAGACCAAAAAACATTGTTTCTTTGAAGACGTTTTTACTCAAAAAGTTCGACATTTCCCAAAGGATGAACATATAACAAATTACGTCACTTAGTGAAGACTTTTAATTAAGACAAACATAAATCAGTTTCTGGGGTTTGCTTCCCGTTTTTTATGTCACTAGTATGGCGTTCTAAAAGTTTCAGGCAGAACTCACAAACTGTGTCAGTAGCACGATAGATAAACAGAGGACTCCAAGTGCAGCACAGGGCAGGGCCTGATACTAGGCGGGCAGTAGCCTCTCTCCGGGTGTCCACTAGGGAACAAGCCAGGTACGTTGCTGGAAGTACCAGACACGTCTTATCCCAGGGAATTCTGTGTCTCTTCAAGCTCTGTCTCATAAGAAGACTGAGGTGGAAACTGGTCTAGCCAGGGATCTGGGGAACCCGAGGGACTGCGGCCCACTGCTGCCAACAACGTTCTCTTCACAGGAGGATCTCCCTCAACCTTATGGGACACTTCTAATCAGAAGTAAGTTTGGCTATCAGTAAAAGAAACCTGAAAAATTGCTTTAAAAAAGCAATTTATTTTCTGTCACATTAAAGAATTCCAAGCACGACATCTGAGATGAGATGTGATTATCAAACATGCAGGATTTCTCAAGCAAATCCTAATGCCCACCTTTTTGTCGCTAGCAGAGAAGAGGATGCTTAGGAGATATTCACTATGGGAGAATACACTTGCAAACCCTACATGTGCTAAATCCAGAATAGACAAGGCATTCAACTCAACTGCAAAAAAAAAAAAAACTATTTGAAAATGGGCTAAAGAATACTCTATATACATCCCAAAGTAAAACATACAAATGAAAATCAGGCATATGAAAAAATGTTCAACATCACTAACAAAGCAAAAGATGAACTTTCAACTATGAAGAAATATCACTTCACTGCTGAGAGGATGGCTATAATCAAAAAATATGTAACAAACTCTGGTAAAGTTATGGAGATAAGGCAGCCCTTACACAGTTACTAAAAATGTCAATTAGCACAACTATTATGGCAAACAGTGGGAGGTAAGCATAGCACTACCACACACCCAGAAGTCCCATTATTGGATCCCTGTCCACCTCCAAAGCAGATAAAATGAGCATGCGGAAAAGATGTGTGCTCGCCTATATTCATTGTATCACCATTCACTGTAGCCAAGATGTAGAATCATACTCTCAACTGTGGGCAGATAAATAAAATGTAACGTGTATACACAATCAAATACCATCAGCAATCAAGAGGATGAAACCACAATTTTTGATAACATGCGTAGATCTGGAGATCACTGTGTTTAGGAAAATAAGCCACGAACAGAAAGAGAAACACCACATGCCATCACTCCTGTGTGAAATTTTAAAAAGCTGAACTCATGGCAGCAGAAAGTGGAATGATGCTGGCCAGAGGTTAGTGGCCACTGAGCAAGCACTAAGCTGCAGCACATGGGAGCAAGTCCGGAGCTTCATTACACAGAAGGGGGCTGGCGGCGACAGCACTGTGCCATAGAATTCAAAGCAGAAGAGAGAAATTCAAATGCTCTTATCACACAGAGATGATAAAAGTTCAATTAGTGGACAACCTAAATCTCCCAATCATTACATAATGTATAAATGCACTGGAACATCGGCATGCACCCCAGAAAGATGCACAATTATCTGGCAAATAAAAATAAAATCGTTAAAAAGTGCTCAATAAATTCAATACTTGTTCAATGAATCAATTTTTAATCAGACATACAACTTACAGTGTTGAATCTTAGCTTTGCCTTAAACAAATCATGTGTTACTGTCCATAGCGCTTGATTCTCTGCAGAACAATTGATCTTTCTGTAGAATGTTCTTCTGGGAAGATTAAACGGCCTCCAGTGTGCAGCTCGGTCGTAACGTTGCTGCTGTCTGCTCCCCTCTGCAGGACTCATTTCGCTTCACTCTCTCACATTCAGAGTCACATTTCACCCGAATTCACTGTTTCCAGCCCCTAAGCCCTGAGACCGACTGTGCACACCGCGGTGTGGTTGTTTCCATGCATACTCATAGATAAATATGGACACTAAACACCAGAAATCAAGCAGAGGAAAGGGCGAGGAGCACGAGCACCCCTGTGCCCTCAGAAGCAGCCATGCCCCTGTGCAGAAGCGGAACCAAGGCTGTTTGCCAGCGGCCCACACCCAGGTGTCTGAACTATCACGGTGATGCCCGGGGGCACAAACCACCAGGACCTGCAAGAGGAGCTAATCAGGATTATATCGTATCTTAGATATAACAATTAGAAAGTGTATGTTCATCTTTAATTTCGGCTCTCATTCCTTAAGGCTTATTTTCTTTATGGCTGCACTTTTCTCTGAAACTATAAATGTTTTGTTTATGACACATAAGATTACTCCACACACTAAATGAGAATGCTGAGAATTGGCTTATTTAATTCCTCTAAACATCAAAACTAAAGACAAGTTTCATACTTTCTGAAGGATCATTGAAAACTACGTATTATTTCATCATGGAAGGGAACAATATAATCGTTTCTACTATTTTGTTATATCAAATCTGTAATTTCCTAGGCACTTCCAAGAATAAAATAAAAAAATTCACTGTGGTGGAGCAAACACAAGATTATTGGAGGAACGAAATCTTATTAAATACGGGAGCGTGAGTTATTGAGTAACTTTAATAAAACATTTGACCTTGTACTTTAAGTCAAAGTTAATCATAATGTATGCTTTAATCATTTTCTAGCACTTCCACGTTACAAGGTCTTTCTCTGTCATTTGCTAAAATGGCGCGGTATTATAACTTCCAGGGCACAGACGTGCACGTGTACACACCTGTGAATACACACTCACCTATGGTAATGGGAGTACACAGAGCTACTTTCTCCCAGAACCTTATTCTTTCTCCAGAAGAAAACATTTTAAATTCCCTGCAAGCAGTAAGAGGTAATTCTAATCAAACAAACTGATAACACAGAAGTTATACGTGTCATTTCATTGGCAAGAAAAAAATTGATGTACGTATATATTTTTCATTCACTTTTGTGATTCATCTTAGGACTAAAATGTAGTAAATGTTTTTTGTAATGCTTGTGGATGTTTCAAGTAGAGTAACTTGTGATCAAGGAAAATAATGAAAAACATTATTAAACTATTATCAGTTAATTTTCTGTATCACCCTGCTGTCCAAATAACTAGGACAGTACATGTTGTAGAGGTGAAACCCTTGACTAGATCTCAGGGAAGCTGGGTCTAGCATTAACTCCCACTGACTTACTGCAGAACACTGGGGAGGTCAGTCAACTGCTATGAACGTCAAAGTGCATCCTAACAATAAAATAGAGGGATGAACTGGATTTAGATTCTAACCTGCTGTCCACGGGCCCAGAAAAATGTATGTAAAAGAACTTTGTACATGTGAACTGGTTGGGTAATGTCTTCTGGAAAGAGAGTCATAACTTGTAGAAGTTTTCACTGTAACTTCTACATACAAAAATTTAAAATTCTTGATATGAATAACCTCTATAGTTTGTATTCTTGCAGTGAAACTATAATTATAGAAAATTAGTGTCATTTAATTGGCATTGTATAAAATTACAGAACTTCTACCAAAGTTTAAAGAATAACAACAAAACTAGGACAATTATTTGCAATATACCTAAAAAGTAGAATCATAATAGCCTCAAGTGATTCCTACAAAAAAAGAAAGAACAACACCCTTACAATGAGCAAAGCATATAAAGAAACAACAAAAGAAAGTAGAAATAATGTGGGAAAAGGCTAAAGTCAACATGTATTTCACAGGACACAAATAAAACAGTGATTTGTGAGTTTTCTCATCTGAATAAAGTTGGTAATGTATGGTAAGCCTCCTAAGCTCAGAGTAAACATGAGATGAAAAATCTGCTCCAGGAATCTCAAGAAGGAGTGTGGACCCCAGACAATTACACTACAGCCTCACTGAAGGAGCTGGCAGGGGCACCAATCCACATAACTACCACATTGAGTAGGGCCTATGAGACTAAAGGAAAAGAACTGTATGTTCCTCAAGTAAAGTCAACATGTATGGTGTATTCTACAAATATATAAGAATTTAAAATTAAAAAAGGGATAGTGGTCACAAGATTATTTTTGTAAATTAACTACTTAATCAACAAATAAAAATTACTTATGTTTATCTTGAGCAACATTATGTTTTGAAATGTACATACATTGTGGAATGACTAACTCAAATCAATCAATATTTACAACACCACAAGCACTTAATTTTTGTGTTGTGAACACTTACGAGCTACTCTCATTGATTTTCAAAAATATACTACATTGGTACTAACTGTAGTCACCGTGCTACCACACTGTGCGATGGCAGGCAGGTTTCACACCCTCACATGCAGCTGATAAGACCACAAAAGAAGAGGGCTAAGATGGGAGATATCGCTGGTGCCAGAGGAGACTGAGAGCGTCTGTGAGATTCCTGCTTAGCTCCACGTAGAGAAGGCTGCGTATAGAAATATTACAGCACGTATGTGTAACTTACCACTATCAGGTAAAAATAACAACTCCCTAGTGACAATAGCCCCCAACCTGCACATGTTGCTTTCTGACATCACTTTTTTAATGAGGGCTCCCTGGAGAAATGGCTGATTCCAGGACTGAGATAGGACATGCATAAGTCGAGGCTGGAGCAGCATGCAAAGCACCAGAAAGTAGGGACGTCCTCATTTCAAACACTGTTGCTGGCAGGATGTCAAAGGGACAAACCTGAAAGAGCGCCCAGTGTCCAAAGCGAATAAGAATAAACGAGCAAACGAGACGTGCTCGCTTACGGCCCGAACATGGAACGAAGGTGCATGCGTCCGTGCTGGCCGCACAGGAATGAGGAGCAGTGCCGCGAAGTCTTGGGTTGTAAGCATGATGTTTTTCTGGAAACATGCTTGTAATACAAAGCATATATATATATCAGAGCAAATGTCCCCATAAAAAAGTAATGGAAACTCAGATGGTTCCTTCAGCAACTCAAAAATATTCATCTGAAATTATTATAATTCTGTAATAGAATACACAATGACAAAAAATACAAAGCATAAAAAAATTAATTTGCACTTACCTTTGAAAACCTTCATGGCTGGTGTAAGTGAGACAAGAGAGAGGAGGGCTGTTGTATAAGAGAACTTTCACCATCACTGATGGGATTACTCTTATCTATTGGCTCAAGGGAATCTTTTTCTTTTCACTCAGCTTTAACAAGGAACTCATCCAGTGAGGCTTGCTTTTGCCCTCTTTTGAGGATCTTGTGGAAATGTGCCATTGCTTTGTCTAAAATTGATCCATTGCTTGTGCTGCTATAGCCTTTATTCAGTGGTGTTTTCACAAAATTTTTCATTGTTTCTACATTTTACACATCTCCCTGTTATCATGTGAAGCGAGAGACTCCTCCACTGTTTTCTTCTCCCCAGAAGACAAAGTCTCCTCTATAATCTCTCTCTGTTGGGAGACATCACCCACAATGCCACAGTGAGAGAGAGAAGAGCCATTGGCTCAGTTGTGATCATGTGATGTTCAGCATAATGAACACTCATGCTGCAAGACATCACTGGTTCATCAAGTTAAAAGTTACTAGAAATCTTTGCTCATCTTGCAGAACACACATGGAATGAGTCACTCACAATCCAAAGTTTTACTGCGTAAGAAATAGTCACAGCAAAGAGGAAACTCTGAGCATGATTACTGGATCTTAGGGTGGATCTTCAATGGGATCCTAGAACAGGAAATAAAACATGTGAGGTAGAGATTTGCTGGGTCCTAGCGCCCTGAGAGCACGGACGGCTCGATCCCTCCCGCCTCCCGAGCCGGTGCAGCCCCCCGGCGACTCCCGACAGAGATCGGCTTGTTGGCAGCGGAGACGCCCGGCGGTCCCACGTTTCGCGCGTGTCGGGCGAGCCGCGCGGAGGGCCCCAAATGCCGCCGGAAGCAGAGAGAAAGATTTGCTGGGTCCTAGCGCCCCGAGAATACAGACAGCTCGATCCCTCCCGCCCCCCGACCCGGCGCAGCTCTCCGGCGACTCCCGACAGAGATCGGCTCTCTGGCGACGGCAACGCCCAGCGGGCTCACGTTTCGTGCGCATCGGGCGAGCCGCGCAGAAAGCCCCAAAGGATAGACTGGCACCTTGGAACCTTCATGCCTGCAGGGACTCCAATAACTGGTGAGATATCGGCGCTCGCGACCAGATCACCAAGTGGGGGAGGAGATCCATCCCTATACCTGCAGGGAACCCTGGGAGGGTGGGGGAGCAGTCTTACACACCTCACCCAGGTCACTAGGTAGGGAGT
>PVLD010015076.1:0-49971 GCA_004027595.1 Dinomys branickii
TTCCCTACTATCTTATCTATAATTTGGTATTTCCTTTAATGTTTTTGTGTTAACTAATGTGAAAATAACTATGTAATACAACATCCAGTTCTAATTCCCTACTATATTCTGTATAACTTTGTATTCTCTGTATTGTTTATGGCTTTCCTGGTTCATATGTTTCCATTCTTTTGTCTTTAAAATAAAATTTTAAAAAGTTTAAAAAAAAAAAAGAAGATAAAAATCTAGAACCAGAACTAATAACTAATAAGCAGCCTGTGGGTTAAACCCATCCTGCTGCCTGTTTTGGCAAATAGTACTTTACTGGAGCATGGCCGCATTCATTCGTGTGTTGCCTATGGCTGCTGTTTTGCTTTACAACAGCAGAGCCAGGTAGTTGTGAAAGGAGCTGCATGAGGAGAGTTGAAATCCCTGCTGCTGGTCATCTTTAGTTCATCACTCTTCTGCTCTTTATATTCTTATTTTGGAAAACCAGAAACGTTTCACCACTGCCCTCGAGTGTGCCGCTGAGTTCACAGAGCAGGCTGTAGCTTTGTGTATCACAAGTCTAACTCATGCTCTAAGGTTGCTACTTTCAACAGTCATTAGACACACATGACTATTTAAATTTAAAGTAATTACAGCTGTTCCTTCTTTTAAACAAAAAAGCTTTGCCAACTCCTACTTTACGTTCCTTGGGGCTCTTAGCACCACTCCAAAATGTCTCAAACTATTCTGTGAGGACTGCTTTGAAGAGACAAGGACAAACACCCTAAAAGAAAGTCCATGTGCAAAGAACATCCACGTGCACCCACAGGCAATGTCTGCGAACCCATCTGTTTTGGACACATCATCATATTTAGCCCTCACATCGACTTCCTAAGATAGCACTGACCATTCTCACTCTACAGATGAGAAAAGCCAAGATTCAGAAATGTAGAGTCAAAGGCTGTATTTGAATTTTGATCTCTCTTTGTCCACTTTATCACTGCATCCAACATCCTACACTGTCTGCTTGTTAACCATTTTGCTAGAATTAATGGGCAGGAAAGAATCTCGCTAGTATGAATAAGGAAGTGACCAGTAGGAACGACACCAAATGAACTCATCTGTGTGTCGAACACTCTCAGGCTGCCCCTGTGTTCATTCCTCAGACTTGGAGGGGCAGTTTGTCACCATCAGGTTCTTTTTTAAGTTTTGCGTTGGTGTGCTGCAGTGAGAGTGCGGGGTGAGCAAGTTTGCCTCGTTACAAGATCATCAGAAAGCTTTGCTCCTTCCCAGTGTATCAGTACCCCAACCAACACACTGCAAACATTCATGTTTCTCATCCAGAGGAAGGATCCAGAATTGTGAGGCAGTTCTGGAAACCACATCAATGCACCCTACAATGCTACAGTCTTCTCCAATCCCAAAAGCCCGTGATTCTATAAACCAGACAAGCCTGAGGACTACACCAGGAAAATCAGTGCCTGAGTCACATTGGTTCTTTCCGAATCCTTCCAGATTCTAACCACTTCTCAACAAACAGCTCATCATCATAACTAAGGCCTGTACCTGACTCTAAAAAAAATCCTAGTCATCAGGGGTCAAACCCAAGGCTAACATAAATATCAGAAGAATGACTTTAGTTTCTCAAGTGAAACAGTAAGGTTCCTGGCTTTAGAGACAGCAGGGAGTGGGTGATCAAAATAATATTGCTATCTAATATTTGCAGCAAGCTTTGCAATTTATAAGGGGATTGGCAATCCAATTAATCTGTCAACAATTTTTGCAAAGGAAGCAAGAATATTAGTCGTTATTGTGTATTTGTACAGTAAGAGATCGCGTGGTTCCCCAAAACTGCAAAACTAGCAATTGGTGACATGAACTCAAACCTAGGCTTCTGACTCCAAATGACTGCACACCCACTGGGTGACACCTTGAAGACAGTGTGGGTCATATTAGTAGACACCATTTTGATCATGGTGCAACAGAGACCCGCTGAGAGTTTAGAGTTTTTACTTCAAACTTGTTTTCAGTCTTTGTAATGAAGGTGGTCATTTTGGCACATGGAGCCAAGCAGAAATGAACACGTTGCCTAGAACATCATGTACTTACATTACACACTTTTTATGAGCTACCAGAGTCTTCTAATACTTAAAATATTAGACTGTGTTTTAATCTCGAGGATGCATTTGACTTGAGAAGCTAGTTACTGCCAGAGATAATTACCAAGGCTCAGGCCCATTAAATATAAGCTATCATTACTGTTCATTGCTCACATCAATAGTATTGGATTTTACATCCTGTTTTCCCAGCAGGTCTGGGCTGAATCACCCACCATTACGTCACACTTGCCTTTGCAGACTCCCACAAGGGAAACAACAAGCAGGTGCTAGTCAGCCCATGTGCCGCTTAGAAGCCATTTGCAGACTGTCACTGAAGAGGTGCTTCAGCACTGCTAGGTTTCCACTACTGTGATTAAGACGCTGTGAATAACCAGAGATAGCCATCTTTGCTTCTAAAACTGAACAACGTTCTTCATCAGATATATGCCTGCAAGCTTTTAAGATAGTCAAAACTTTTAGGTAATACATTGGTCATATATATGGGGTAAGGAAGAGGGGAAAACTTTGTGCAGAGGAGCCACTGGAGTAAGTGCAGGGAGGCATGAAAACGAAGCACCTCTTTTGTGTATATAGTCACTCTCTCATCCTTGGACACAATGCCCAACACTTACAACTTACAGGAGGAGAGGTGTATCTGGCTTAGTTTGAGAGGGTTCACCCCTTGGTAAGCTGGCTCTGAGGCAGGAGAACTACTCAATATATGGTAGCTAGGAAGCAGAGACAGAAGGGAGGAGCCAGGAATAACAATATACCCTCCCAGTGATGCCCCCAGGGACCACCCCTTTCAACCAGGCCCCACCTCCAACAGCACATTTAACGATGAGCTCATCAGTGGATCCATCCACTGTCAGGTGTGGTGCTCTAGCATCCAGTCGCCTTCACAGTCCCCTCTCTGAACACACGGGACTTTGGGGGACATCTTAGATTTAAACCATAGTACTGTTTGACCTCAGCACCAGGCAGGGGCCAGGAAGCCCCATGAGGCTCAAAGGGATGAGCCTATCCGAAGAAGTCCTTCCCGTGGCAAGCTCCAGAGAGCACTCCACGTTGGAGTCCACTGCTCCCAAATTCACGTGTATGTCCTATGTCATCCGAAGGCTTATGAAAGCACAGCTTGTGGGGCCACCAATATAGCTTCTGATTCTTGCGTGGGACCCAACGATTCACATTTCTAACAAGTCTCTCGACAGTGCTGATCCAGGGACCGCTCTTCAGAAACAACTGCTCTAGTGAGTCAGCAACCGATAATAGTTTGCAATAACAGAAGTGCCATTTTTAATTGACCAATTTGAAGAGTCTATAATTCTGTGGGAAGATATATAGGGAAAGGAATCATTTACAAAATGGTTTAGCTAGCCAGTGGGTACATGTTCAATAGTGAAAGCTGATCAAAACATCTCACTTTTCATCTAGGGGCCAACCGAACTAGGAGAATTGAACCAGATAACCATACATGTAGAAAGAACAGCGGAACATCAAAAGTTTTGAAAGTTATTAGGCTATTTATCAAGACCTAAAATGGAGTTATTAGCACACACAAAAAATGAATTTTTCTTAGCAACACTTTTTCTAAAATGTGTATCATTTTAGATACCAGTGGCCCTAGTGGCCGGCAGAAGAAATGGTTTGTGGTTTTTCTCTCTTCTCCTCCTGATCTAGGTGTGAAGAAGGGATGACTGCTTAAGGGATTTATTCTGAAGCATCTTGAGTTTTACTTCTATTATGGAAAATACAACTAGAAAAACACAAGAGAGTCCCAAAATCCACCTTGTCTAGGAAATCCTCACATGGTCCTTACCTCAAACGAGAGTCAATATGGTCTTCTTCTAGGTAAATCTTAATAAAAATGCTTTTCTGACCAGGATGGGCCCAGTTCAATGTGCTACATTGGAGAACAGAAGAAGGAAAGAAGGGGTCAGTTTTTACCAGTAGTAGAGACAGGAACAAGTTAGTTTAAATCCTACTCTACTGGTGGGTTGATGTAAGAGAAAGCACTCACTGTTCACATCAATGCTTGGAGCTTACTGCATGACCCCATTTTGTGTTTTGCTAAGGGACTTCTAGAGCCAAGATCCTAGAATCACACCCTAGACCAGGGATGGCAAACCTTTTAGAAATTTCAATGACATAAACAGCATGTGTGCTGTAGGCTCACCGCCACTGCCCTGGGCTATGCTGCGGAGAAACTGACACCTTTGCAGGAGGACCTAGTCTTTTGTCCTTGGCAATTCTGAACTGGGGTAAGACCTTAATTTCTGTGGGCTGCAGATTCACCACCTGGAGGAAGAGGAAATTTGTACCTGATTGTCTATGTGAGGCCCATCATCACTGGTCCTCACTGATTCTGCACTGCCTATGCTGAATACAGCTTTATGGAGGGTCCTGAGCAGGTCATGGAGCCATCCACCTTGGGAAACTAGCTTTTATCAGAACTCTGCTGTTTAATTTCTTGATGCCATCAGCACTTTGCTCTCTTTGAACTAAAAATTGCATCTTGTTAGAATGAATGAGGGAAGTGCAGCCCTTATGTCATCAGCACTATTGAGAAGTATATGTCTTGAAGGGCAAAAAACACCATCAATGACTTTAAGGAATTTCTGAGGAGGAAAGGTTACTCTTCCCATTTGGTCACTGAACTGAGCCACTCTCAACTCACCCTTAACATTTTCTCTCCTTACCCATTACCCCAGTTCTATCCTTCCCCCTGTATTGTGCCTGTGTCAACAGCCCTGACCACCCCATTACCCCATGATTCTGTCTGAGAGGAAGGACCACAGTTTGTCTTGTGTTACCTGATCATTGCTTTCTACATAGATCAAATGGGGGTGGAGGGAATTAAGGGCAAAACTACAAAGTTTTTGGTTCCTAAATTTATACCCAGTGGTGTCTTTGGAAATCCAAACTGCCCATCATTTTGAAACATGCTCCATGACTCAAGAATTGCCAAGGACAAAAGCCTAGGTCCTCCTGCAAAGGTGTCAGTTTCTCTGCAGCATAGCCCAAGGCAGTGGCAGTGAGCCTACAGGGCCCTGCCTCCACCTGGCCTGTCACTGACCGTGCCTCTTTTCTTACCTTTTTTGGTTACTCCTCTTCACAGTAATGACACGTTACTAGAGAGACTTCTCCCATCTCCAAAGTAAATCTGACACAGCTCTCTTCATAGGTGGGTGATGCATCCCCAAAACTAGAACTAGACAAGGAGGTATCTAAGGACAGCTTCAAATGTTTTACTCCAGCAAATTAGTGTCCAAGTGGTGCCCACACCTGAATCTGGGCTGTCTGAACTTGTTTCCCCTGCCATCAAGAGTATAAGAACCACCACCAGAATGAAGAGACAACTCACAATGTGGGGTAAAGTTTTCACCAGCGGTTCCACAGACAAAGGATTACTATCTAGAATATATAAAGAACTCAAACAAATCAGACCCCCCCAAATTATAGAACCAATCTAAAAATAGGCATCTGAAATGAATAGACACTTCTCAGATGAAGTAGAAAAGTAAATAAATACACGAAAAAATGTTCAACACCACTGTTCATTTAAGAGGCAAATTAGAACAGCACTGAGATTCCATCTCACCCCAGAAAGAACAGCTATCATCAAGAAATCAAGCAATGACAAATGCTGGAGTGGCTGTGGGGAAAAAGAAACCCTTCACCGTTATTGGTGGGATTGGAAACCAGTGTGCAGATCTCAAAAAAGTAGGACTAGAGGTTCTATTTGACCCAACTATTCTCTTCTTGGTATCTTCCCAAAAGAATTAAAAGCAGCATACCAAAGCAATATATGTACACCCATGTTTACAGCAGCAATTTGTAATAGCTAAATCTTGGAAACAACCCAAATGCTCAACTGATGAATGGCTAAAGATGTGGAGTATTTTATACAACACAGTACTACTCTGCCTTAAAGAAGGATACACTTGAGACATTTTTTAGCTAAATGGATGCTCTTTGAGGCCATACTCATAAGTGAAATAAACCAGACACACATGTAACTACCACACTGTTTCTCTGGTGTGAGGAATGGAAAGTGTGTATATGGACCAAAATGTATCATAGATATTGTGAAATAGGAAGAAAATGTTCCAGTGGGAAGGGGAACTAGGGATGGGGAGGGAAGAAGGAAGGGAAAAGGGAAAAATGATGAGAACAGAAGGAAAAATGGAACCAAAGCCTTTATAAACAGAGGGTTAGAGGGAGGACCCTCCATTGTTTCCCTTCCTCGTGTGTAACTATAAACACAAAGGAAACTTTCCTAATCCTAGGGCTCATCATAAATCTCGAATTTATCTTTTTTTCTCACAAAGTCACTGGAAATTCTCAGGAAAATGTCAGTGTTGCTGTCCTATTCTCACATCTCTGAACTCCTGGGGAGGTGACTCTTCCCTATGTTACCTTTCTGTGGTCTCTCATACCCTGTCCACCACGCTGGCTAACTGGACTCCAACCAAAACCCAAACCCAGAAAGACAGCGTGCTCTCCAATCAGCCTTGCAGGGGCGAGCACAAATGTTGTCCTCCTAAAGAGTTTTCTTCCAGCTCAACACCTGGCCCAAACAGTATCTCTGCCTTCTAATTTCTTGCAGAGCTGTTCAGATGAGACTGTCAATGAAATGCCATCTCAAACTTAATCTAACACCTGTTGCCTGAGTTCCCACTATGTATCAGGTACTTGCTGGCACTGGGGTAAAGTGAGCAGGCACACAGTCCCCAGGTTCTGGAAGATCACTGTGGAAGATAGGCATTAAACAAGCAATTACCTATGTCATAGGGATGCTAAAGGATGTTCAGATATTTAACTTCAGAATGGCATATTCTTTGCTTGGGTATCATTTTGGCATCTCCTGTCCACCCAACGTAAAATGGGTCATGTTTCCCTCAACAGGTTGAGGGAAAAACAGGTCTCTCTGCTAAGCACCCAGCTACTTGATAAAATATGTCAGAGCAGTGGCTTCTGTCAAAGGCAGACTAGACATGGTGTCATACGTACAGTGAGTTTGTACCCTGCAAGACCCACATATGGGCTGAAACGTGTTTTCCCAAATGGCACCTCAGCTCCTACTGGAGGCTTCATCTTCCCCCAACCTCCACTACGTACAACAAAGCTGTGAAAACAAGAATCTCCAGCAACTGGACCTATGTGTTTAACCTCAAAGAAAAGAAGAGCCATGTCCAAGTCCTTTCTCCTACTGTGTGAAAACTGAGGCTATGAATTAGAAGCAGTAGAACACATGGCAACAGGGAAAAATGATTTTTTTTTGGTACCAGGAGTAGAACTCAGGACCTTGCACTTGCCAGGCAGGCGCTTGTGCCACTGAACTAAGTCCACGGCCCTAACAGGAAGAAATGAAATGTAGAGTGTTAAAGGCTCACGACAGTGCGGCTACGGGCAGCAGCTAATGAAGGGCCGCCCCATGTAACTCAGTTCCCGTGAGAGGGCTTCACTGAGCTACAGCCGTACTGTGTTGTATATTCTCTGACATTAACTGTCCCAAGTCACAAAAATAAAAATTACTATGTAATATTTAAGAAAGTAGAGCTTTATCACCAAAGTTTAAAATTTTTCACCTCAAAGGATAAGTTTTAGATACTAGAAAAATATATTATTATACTGAGGATTATACTCAGTGATCGAGTATTTGCCTCATAAGTACAAGGCCCTGGGTTTGATCCCCAGGACCATAAGAAATGAGTTTCCTACGGAGACTAGAAAATTGAAAGTAGAGATTAACATATGTAAGAAGAGGTCTAAATTTCTGCTTTTTTGCACGTGGTTGCTTAAATAACTATTAAGGTGGTACTTACCACAAACAGGGCAAAAGAAGGGCTACATCTGCAATATTTGTGGTGATTACATAATACAGAATTTCACAAGTATTTTGAATGTTGTATACAAAGCCTCTTCTGAAGAGCTAATGATGGGCCCTGGGAGATGCTGGTCCTGGCAATGTGTCAATGAAAGCAGCAGCTGCTACCCGGGGACCAAAGGCTGCGACCCCCAGGGGTTTGCTGACTGCCCCGCAGATGAAAGAACTAACAAGATCAATCCTGATCACGAGGCAATGACATTTAGAGGACACTGAACACCAGCATAATTATGTCAGGGCACCATTTGCTAGAGCCAAATGCTTGCGTTTCCAAATGGCAAACCCTTTCAGGAGCAGATGTACGGTGATGCAAGCCTGGCTGTGCTGAGAGCCATGGAAACTATTTTGCAAGCTGCTATGGTTAGGCAAGTAACAACCTGAAGCTGGCCTCAGTGCATAATTAGGACAGGTTTCCACTCATCAGCAACCATGCCTACTCTCAGAATGCATCAGAAAGTATAAACATGCATGTAATAAAATAAACTAGGGCAAAGTGAATAGCTTCCAGGCAGGTTACAGAGACATTGTCTGTAGTGAGCTGTAAGGCCACTTGCCTTTACTCTTCTGAGCAAGTACAGTAGTCAGATGGGGATGAGCATGAGAGAGGCCTGGGTAGCAATGGGTCTGCCACACGCAAATCTTTTCCTTCTCTGAGCTTTGTTGTCTTGCACAGCACTGTGAACCAGATGCGTGCAGTCTTCTTTACAAAGGCAAGTGGGTTCATTTGCAGATGGCATTTTAGCCAAAGGCAGAGAAAAGGAAATAAAGGACACTGTCCTAAGCCAGCCTAAGCACACCTAGTGTTGAGTGTTGATACTGCTGACACCCGTGCTCTGCGCCCAGCACTCGCAGTCACACTTTCCTCTAGGAGCTGCCTTTGCTGGGCAGATTCCACTCCTGTGAGCAGGCCAAAACCCTGCGGAGCTCAGCGGAAAAAGTGTAACTCTGGAGCCTCGTGGACCTGACTTCTAATCCTGGCTCTACCACTTGTGAGCTGGGCTGCCTATACCCTAACCTCTCTCCATCTCAGTTTCCACAAGAATAAAAGTGGAACACCCATCTTTTTGTATGTTTCAAGAATTCAAAATAAAGTAACAATTAGCACAGTGACTGGTGCATAGGAATTGCTCAATAAATAGTAGCTATTACTAGTTACTAATAAATGATCACATGTGATCAGTTACCACGCAGGAATGATTAGAAGTTGAAAGAAGAGAGATGCTGGCACAAACAATAAGAGGGCCTTACGAGGAAAGCTCTTCCACGCCACTGTGCGGCTACCTCCTAGAAATGGGTCGTACCTTCCCAGAGCTATTATACGCTTTCTTCTTTTAAAGTGAGTTTCTCACAGCTTTGTGACCTTAAGCAGGCAAATATCATCCTGTTTTAATGTGTAACAGAAACTGAGACACAAAAAGATCAACTAGTTCTGAGTGAATCAGAGGAACCTCCCAGAGTAACCCTGGAGCAATAGTCTCCTACTCTTTGTGACCTGGAACTGTTTTTAGAAAAGATTTATGTTGTTAGAAACTCCACCTTGAAAAAGGAGGAGGAAGAAAAGGGGGAGGAGGAAAAGGGGGAGGAGAGAGAAATGAACCTATAATACAGAACCTTATGTTTTTAGCAATCTGGAAGTGAGTTTGCAGTGCCCAAGGCCGGCCTCCCACAGCGTGTGCTTGACCCCAACTTGTGTCAGCCTCGCCTCCCGTGGCTGCACCTGCTTCGCACAGAAGTGAGCAGGAGCACGGGGCCGCACCCCACAGGGTATCTCCTCTATAAGGCCTGTGAACCCCACTGCCAGTAGCCCCCGCACCCGACAGGGGATGGAGTCCAGCTCCAGGCACCTGTCCAGCCCTCAATGTTGGCTCCTCTATCACCTGTGCTAACTCTGGGAAACACCTTTCTACTGAGCAGGCTTTCAAACGAGTTCCCAGAGCCTGGGGACCCGAGCCTGACCATTGTACAGAGACAGCTTCACCAGAGCTGAGCCAGTTTCCGTCCCCTCCTTGCAGGAGCCCACACCGGATTTTGTTCATTTTGTAAATTATTCTCCCACTTTTCTTCATCCAGTGCCTCTTGCATCCCAGGCACAGTCTGGACAAGGGCCATTTCTTCCAAAACTTGGTAGCCTCACACAGTCCCATGCGAATGAGGCTAAAGCCTATCAGCAAATGGCTGCCGGAAAGCACTGAAGAATTTTGTCTCCATCTTTCCTTTTATGAGGACAGTTCATGTCTCCTTTGGAAGAACTAGAGCCTGGAATTCCTTGCTCATTTAGCTGGATTATGTCCTGATCTTGAGCATGTAGGAGGCTGGTCCTAGGCTCAGCATTTGTAAGTGGGCACTTGGTTTTGTTACTAGCGCGGTAATTTGAACACAGTAGGGACAAAGCCAGCTGTTAAATGAATGTTCATTGCTGACGCCCCTGTGCTCATTTACTTCACCTGTGGCTGGTTTCCTGCATGTGCTTGTTGGTTGGTTTGCTTTGGGAGTGCTGGGCATCAAAGCCAGTGCCTTGTGCCTATTAGGCAAGTGCTTTACTGTGCTACATTCCAAACCTTTGGCTGTTTAAAAAATGTACCTTAATTAATGATATATATGTCAATTAAATTCCTTTTTAGGGAAGCCATTAGAATTTAGTTGCATGGAGGATACAGGAGAAAAAATGCAAGGACAAAGATTATCTTTCTCATTAGTAATTTTTATTGCTAATACGACACAGAGCCCTGTTGTGTTATTTTATTTCAGAGACATTCCTCTGTGCTCAGGGAGGGGAAGCCAAGCAACTTTTTAGGACATGTTCAAAAGCCAAACAATCTACCAACCTGGGAAGGTCTCCCTGGGCCTGTCAGACTTTGCTGTCATGGTCACCAAGACAACAGCAACATAACAGCATGAGGAACATCAGCCCAGGGTGGAGGGATTACTACTGAAATACAGTCATGCTTGAGCCGATTTCTTTTCTTTCTAAATCTGCTGGCTGATTGTAGCGCAGCAACTGGGAAGCTCTGCAGCCCAGAACTGCTCCTTCTCTCCACGCATTCTTCATGCCAGTCCTTTTAAATGTTTGCTTTAACGTAATCTGCAGCTTTCCTAAGATTATGTCCTGAGCACACACATTCTGTAGTATTTCCAATCTGTGTGCTAGAAGAGCTGGCACTTCCCTGCGCCCACAGTTCTCACCTCGATGCGGGCCTCAGTATTCTCCCAGGCTTTTCTGAGCTGTTGGCGGCAGAGTGGACAGAGCTGCTGAAGACAAAGGCCACTCACTGCCCTTCCTTTGTGTCTGCCGTGTGCCTCGCACATGGTAGATGCCTGATAAATATTTTTAGCAAACCAACCTCTGCGCCGCTCCCTAGATTCACTGGACACACTCCCCGGAGCCCCCGTCCCAGCCGTTCTGCCTGTGCCTTTTTTCCCCACTGTGTCTCTTGTCTGTCCCCCTCAAATTACCACAGCCAACCACTGTGTTAGGAGGGAAGCAGAGGCCCTGGGTAAGCTGTACCTGTGCTAGTGCCTTGTCCAGTGGGGAGGGGTAGAGGCTGCGACACCTGTGCCCTCCAGATTATCCACCTCGCTGACAGCAAGAACGAGGCGGGCCCAATGTTTATGACCCTCCACAGGTCCCACCGAACTCACCCGCATGGAAGGCACCAAAGAATGAACGTGGTAGAAGCACAAATTCAGCTGCAAACACAGTTCTGTCAGTTGTCTTCTATTTTCTAAGGCTAAATTACACATGAGGGAAGGTGAACTACCATCTCATCCTTCTTACAAGGTCCTCTCCTTTCTTCACAGGCAAAGCTGGAAATCTACACCAGGTGAGTTCTGTTTTCTTTTTCAAGTAAATTTGAACAGTATAAACAAAACAAGATTAAGAAAAAAGATTAAACAGTCTGGGAGTGTAGCTCACCACCTAGAAAAGAGCATGCTCACTATGTGTGAGGCCTGAGGCTTAATCCTAGCACCACAAAAACAGAAAGAAAAAGAAATGAAACCGAACCCATACCCATACAAGCAAAACTGAGTTCTTCCCCACTAGGTGAAGTCCATTTTCAGATCAACTGATTGTAGAAAAAACAGAACCCATGTGCTAGAACAGTGAATTAAAGCAGCTGTGTAAAATCCAAACAGCAGACAGAGGAGGTGCAACGAGGCATATGCTTATTCTTCAGACCAGTGTGAAAGAGAGGCAGGACTGAGGGCAAGAGGCGACAGAACAGTGGGCAGGTGGGCTGGGCCCCCTTTTCCCCATGGCAGGTCCCGCATGAGGTGTTGTTTTTAGACAAACCAAAGCGTACCTCTTGTCAGTCTGAGAAGTATGATGACACCAGTCCCCACCCGACGGGCAGAGAGCCCCCCACCCCCGACTCCATAGAGCCCTGCGAGTGGGTGGGGCAGGGACAGCCACATCCATTCCACAGTGGAGAAAACTAAGTCTGAGAAAGATTTGCTCCAGGCCCTCTGGACTGTGAAATGTGGTGTAACCTAAATTTGAAATGGGCTCTTCTACTGCCAGACTCAGAGCTGCCTGCCTTGGACAGCTGCGGGAGCAGAGGAACGCGAACAGTTAGTGAGGCCCCTTGGGCTTCTTTTCTCCCTTTAAACAGGAAGTAGGAGCACAGACTCCAGTCCGACCCCCAGCCCACCCCCATTAGTCCACTGAAGCTCCAGGGTCAGCGGCTACAAACCCCACTGGCTCTCGAGCCAAAGAGATCCAAAAGTCACACTTTCTTATGTCCAAGAGTCCTTTAGAAAAGCAAGCCTATCGAGAGAGATTTACCCTGAGGCCCCGCCTCGCCCCGCCAAAGGGTGAAAAGACTTCCTGTTTTAGGAAATGTGTCAGCCCTCTGTCAGCAGAGCGTGGCATCTTGCCAGCAAGTCCCCGGAGCAAGAGTGCAGAGTCAGGGGCAGCTCTACCAAACTCCCCAGGCCAGAAGCTCCAGGGCTCCAAGGAGGGGGCTCTGGCAGCTCCTCTGAGCTCATGCTAGGGCACAGTCACTGTGGCCAGTTCCCCTTGCACCTCCACCACTGGACAGGACCCATTTCCCATATCAAGGCCCCAGGCCACAGCAGAAGAGGGGTGATGGTGTCTGCCCCTCCTCCCAGCAAAGCACTGAGGGAGAACAGGCCCAAATCCCTCCTCTGCTCCTGCTTCTTCCTCCAAGAAGAGGTGGCCTCCTGTAATAACTGTGCACTCGGCAGTCTCCTCCTCTGTACAAATCGAACAGCAACACCTACTTCATAGGATACGGTGATTAAATGAGATAACTTGTGAAACACCTAACACATAATGAGCACTCAACTGAAGAGCTGGTTCCCCTTTCCCAGAGATAGTTCGGGAACATTCACGTGACCTCAGCCCCTTACAGACGTCTTTCTGACATCAGTGACAACTTTCCCCAAACTCCAGATATGGCTGTCTTCATGTCGGCTGCGTATTTCTATCGGTAGCTCCTGCAGTTCCATCTCAGGTCCTCAGGCCAGCTGTATACTTCACTTACGAAGCACATACGTATCTGTCACACACACACAGAGCTCTGCCGGGTAGGATTCCACAGATGCGACTCTACAGAGCACAGCCAAGTCTTTCCTTAATCACCACAGACCCATGCAACCCTTCAGCAGTGTGTGTGAGGTGCTAATTTTGCAAAGGAAAACTTGGCTGCTAACCTTACTTCTATTTCCAAATACAGTATACTTCTTCTGATGAAGGTGCTTCAGTCTTAAACCTTCAGATAAACATCTTACTTTTCTTTAAGAACTTTGCTGGGTTTGGTGCATCCCACCAGACATTCCAAGATTTCAGCAACTTGGACAGCTGAGGCCAAACTCTATGCTGTTCAAATTATGAGCACGGGTTCTTCTCAGAACCTTTCAAATCAGACAGCATGAAAGATGTTGGTGACAAGTCAGGGGACCCAGCCCAAGGAAAGAGGGTCAGTGGCTTCCAGAGAGCAAACATTTCAAGTCAAAAATGTTTACCCTGGCCCTGGGCCAATGCAGCATAATGCAGTGTGGGCAGAGGGAGCCGTCCAGGAATCAATATTGACCGGGAAGCCGCAGAGCACCTACGAGAACAGCCAGCAGCAGTCCTCTCCTTCAAGTACCTGGCAGCCCCCACTCCCTGCAGCACAAATAAGCAAATTTTCTCAACCAAAATAGGATACAGTGTCAGAGAGAAAATGGAAGACAAATTAGCAGAGTTCTGCGCATCTTTAGTCTTAAAGCATTCCTGCACAGAGAAGTTTACAGTAAGACAAATGCCCAGAAGGGCTGCCAGTCATCATCCTCATGGCCCTATCAACTAACGGCGGTGGTGAGAAGGCTCTCATCACTCACCATAAACACCCCGTGTCTCCTCCTCCTCCTAGTCTGCCCATAGGGGGACGATTCAAACACGGAGGCCAGATGTGTTTACAGGTGTTGGTTTGAACGGCACAAGAAAGCAAAATAAAAGGAGCAAGAGGCAGAAGCACAAATTCCTAGCAGACGGGGCCTGTTAGCAAGTATCTGAGACTCCGCTGAAAGGAGGGCCTTCCACTGGAACAGTACGTGGGAGCGCGACCCAGGGAAGGCGCCCCGTTCCTACCTCCCTCACCCCCACTCCCTTCCCTGGAGGGAGTCCTGGCGAATTCGAAAGTACTAAGAGATCCCAAGTGCCCACGACCCTGTCACATGTATCTCTTCCTTTTCTGTTATAGTAAGGACACTATTTTATGCTTATTTAGTGAGAATTTACAAGTAACTTTCTTTGGACCAGGGTTGTTTGCATCAGAAAATACGGATGTCTACTTAAAACAAAATAGAAGCAATGGGTCTGGAATATGCAAGCAGTACGTGGCCATCTAGAACTAGCTGAGGGGCGCTCCCTTCAGGATAGACAGGGACTCCTGCACTGCCCACCATGGAAGAGCCTCATTCCTTTGGTTCTGGCTCTGAGACTAACAACTTGACAGGATGTTCTGGGATTTAACAGCCCAACCCAGGCATTGTGCTCCTCCCTGGAAGGGTCTGGTCTACCAAGCTCTGGGTGAGCAGAGGCACCCCTGAGAATGAAAAGTCCCCTCTGCTGTAAGTGTCCCTGCTGACAGCATGCTGTCGGGGCTGTGTCCCTCAGACCTGCCCTTTCCCTGTCTCCACCTCACAGAACCGGAAAGGGTTTCTTTTCTGTGGAACCCATAGCTGAGGTGCTTTAAGGTGCAACCCGACATGAGCTCCCTGGTGGCAGCCCGTGTTGCCATGGCATCCTGCAAGGCTGCTCAGTGTCCCTGCTCCTTATGCAGACCCAGACTGCAACTCCTTAGGCAGAAAGGCGAATGCCAATAAAGCTAAGGCAATGAGCGAGGGGGTGGGGATCTCATTCTAGCCAATATATTCCCACCACCCTTGACAATCATTTGACTTCCTTTTATACTTCCTGTGAACCCTAAAAGCCAGAGGGTTTTTTTTTTTTTTTTTTTTAAGCCAGGGGTTAAAATAAAACCTATAAAGGTCAGGCCTGGTGAGTACAGAATACACAAAGAATTCTGCCAATCGATTAAGCAGATAATTAGCCCCAAGCATTTGGCAGGTGCTCAATAAACATCGGTTAAATTTTAAAAAGCAGCTCAGCTCTGGTTTAGGCTGCTTAAAAGTCATGGTCGGTATTTACAATTGTATGTTTGCTGTATTGTTTCCTGCCGTCCAGAACATTTTCACGTGTTACCGCATTTGACCTGTGCAGTACGGAAAGGGCACCACTGGAGCTGGCTGGGCACTCTCTTCTACTTTGTAGTTGAGAAAACTAAGACAAAGAAAGGTGCCTCGGCTGAGTTACTCAGCAGGTCCGTGGAGGTCAGTCATGAGGTCACCCGGCCCCTCAGCCTCCGGCTCCTGACCACCACCGTGCCTCGGCCCAGGCCCTCCTCCTCCCTCCCCAGGTGGGAGTCACAGGACACGGAAGAGGAGACAGAAGGCTCAGGTCTGCCCTGAAGCCCCACCCCTGCCTCGGCTCGGTGGGGACCTCGAATGATGAAATATTTATTTGGTGAGATGACTTTACGTTTCAGATCAAATTCCATGGTTGCCTGTATTACTTTACAGTAAATGAGACCCGGTACCAGTGTGTGCTGCCTGCTGCCCCGTGTTGGTGTAGGTCACTTCGGTTTGGACGTGAGTCCTCGCAGCCCCTGCTAGGGAAACTGACCGGCCCAAGGAGATCTGTGCCTCCAAGGAGCTAGAGATAGAAAGTACGGGCTATGCGGCCGCGTGTCCAGCACACAGGCCTCTCGCAGGACAGTCAGCTCCCGGCCTTTCGGCTTTCTCCTTCCCCAGCGGTGGCTCCAGGGAACTGGCTTGCTCTTCCTCCCGCCAAATGCACTTCTCTCAGTGCCACACAGGACTTATATTCTTGCAGGACCGCAGGGTGCACGGAAGACAACACCTCTGCGTTAGGACGAAGTTCAAATGTGGAGAAGCCAAGGCTCTGAGAGCGGACGCAGCCAGCATCCCAGTGACTCCTGACCTACTTCATGTTGAGTACCCGTCTGGGCGTGACTCAACCCCATGACAATTTCAGCACACTTCCCCCTTTCTCAGCTGAGAGCCTGAGTGCTCACCAACCTCTGCTCCCAGGAGACCCTGCTCAGCCCGCTTCACAGAGCAAGTGTGAAGAGTAAGCAAGACGTGCAAGAAGCCACACGAGATGGTTCATGCATGTACTGCGTGTGACAGCTGTGTTGTCAGTGTGCGCTAATGCAGATCATCCTTGCTGGCAGGCTTCCAGCTGGCAGATGGGAGGCACCCAGCAGGAATACTGACAGGACGTTTCTCCCCCTCTCCCGCCTGCGGGATGACTGTCCTCATGGAGGCTCCGCCCTTCTCGGCTCAGCCCCCCCCCCCACCTGCTCAGGCACAGGCCTCCTGCCTGCCTTGGCTTTTCCACCCCCAGGACTGGGCAGCTTCCCACTGATACAAGCCTCTGGGTGTCTCAGCATTCCTCCTTTGTGCCCTAACCCTACCCACATCTGTGTTATAATCCCTTTATTAAATTTTTTGTTTGTTTTACAGTTTGGGAGTAAATTCTGTTTTCCTGCCTGGACCGAGATACATACATCCTCAGAGGATCTATACAAATTGTCTAATTGGTTAAAAGATGAGCCAATCAGCCCCATCACTGTCACTGGGCGCAGGGAGCTCGCGGAGTCCAAGCCAGTTAACTTAGCATCAGCGCCGAGCTTCCAAATTGTTAAGCAAAGCTGCTTGCCCTCCTCCCATCTTCCAGAGGCAGCAGCCTAGCAGCACATTCTCATAAAGACCTACACGTGGGCTGCCAGCAGTCTGACATGAGGATGGAAGAATACAGAGGCCTCAGAGGTTCAGTATTTTCTGGAATGTAATGATTCTGCTGATCCTCTGGTGTTTGGCAATAGCCATTTCAGTCTCTAGATGTTTAAATAATTTCTTTGTTCTTTCTGCTATGTAACTAGGGCACCACTATGAGTCTGAGGGAATAGCTTTTTTTGTTTTGGTGGGGGCTTGATTTTTGCTTTGGTTTTGTTCTGGAGGAGTTAGACACACACACTTGGAATTTTTTCCTGCAGTAGGTCTCCAGCTACCTCTTCAAAATGGTGCTGCCTCTGTCCTTCAGTCTCTGACATAACTCCCGTTTTCCATTTATGGGCAGGTGTCTAACTTAGGAGATTCAAACCTCTTCCTCTTTCGTATTTATCTCTTTCTGGCTTCCAAGTAGCCACAGCTCTCACTGCCAGGTCAGCCAGGAGGTTACTTCCATGCCTACTGATTACACACTTACTGGCTGCAAGGCCAGCCATGTACTGGGGAGACAATAGCACCCAAACCCTCTCCCTCCACTCTAGGACCCGAAGACAAGGAAGTGGACATTTGGGATTCTGCTAATTCAACAATTACGGAGGGGACAGAAGGGAGTGCTGGCTGGGCTCTATGTCCTGTACCAGGGGAGGGATTGGGTCACAGCTCTACTATTTTCCACACCTCAAAGGCAATGCCCTTCATAAATAAGTAACCACACCTGAGTTACTATGCAAACAAGCTCCGCTCTGTTTTCTGAACAGCCAAATTTGCTTTTCCACTAGCCCTTTCTCCAGTGTCTACCCTGTGTGCTGTTTACCCTGCAACTCACCATGGTCATCATTATGAATGAAACCACTAGCCTGGGACAGAAAGGACAATTTGGGAAGTCTCTACCTGGTTGCTCTGAGTCCGAGTTCCTTTCAAGGGCCAACGCCTAGCCAGGCTCAGTCTCATGAAAAAACATGTGAAAAAACCTGCTACAGAAAACATCAACAGTGATAAAGTAAATCCACTCAGATTAAGAGATGGGGGGAGCGCAACAGCATGCTGCCAGCAGAGCAGGAACCCTTGGCGCAGCGTGCTCCTCTGCACATTTCAGATGCAGCACGGCCTAAGGCCGATTCACCTTCACGTTAACCTGGCACGTGAGCCTCGCAGACAAGTGAGGCACAGCTGCAGGGCAGGCTGCTGAGAATTTGCAGGTTTCAATCCAGAAGGGTTTAACAATTCCGAATTGTTTTAGAGATTCTAAAACTTTATTCCCCCCTAAAAAACACTTTAGACTATGCTACAGATATTGAACTAATCTGCATCAGAGACTCCAAGTTACTCTGTGTGGGTGACACAGGAAGCAGAGTGAAAAGGGATCGGGCATCCTTTGCTTCCCATTTCCTTTTTATGAAAAACCTTTAAGTAAAAAAGTTAGTGAATGTTGGATTAAAAGGGTTATTGGAGATCACTTAGTCTAAGGGCCTCTCCCCATTTTGGAGAGGTAGTCAAGGAACAGGCCTTGATCAAAATCACAAGCTAGTGCCTGAGCTAACCCAGACTCCAGCCCAGTGTTCTGTCAGCTCTCCTGCTGTCCTGGGAATTCACCCATGAGGGATCAGCGGAGAACAGAGGACTGGATGGCCATTAAGGGCACAGCGAACAATTTCCAGGGAGAGAAATTAACTTACCATCTCGGCTGGCTGTCTTGAGGCTGTCAATCTACCTAGTAAGGAGGAAAGTAAGGAGAATGTGGACAGAGAAAGGGAGAGGGACAGAATAAACGTGACGCGGCATTTACTCCACGGAGTGGGGTGGAAAAGGCTGGGAGGAAATGAAGAGGACAACTGTTCCTGGAGGAAGAAACATGTTTCCTGTAACTAAGACAAGGGTGAAAGCAGGTTTCCGACTCTAGAGGAAGGGGCAGCTGCTTGTCTGGATGTGGTGACGCTCCCCCAGGCCCCCTTCGGGGCGCCTCATTGCCCCACACAGGTCAGCTGCTGGAACAGGACACAGGCCACCACTGCCTGCCCGAAGCCACGCCTCCTTCCGGTGGCAGACCCAGGCAGTGCCTCACCCACCGCCACGAGCGTCCAGCCCCAAGTGCCCCCTCTAGGGACACCCCGAAGGCCCTCCCAGCCCAGAGCATTGTGTGCAGCCAGCCGCCATCGCTGCGGGACTTCGGGCGTAACTCCGCCCGAGCCCAGGCCAGCGGCCCCGCTTCCGCTTCCTCCATTCCCCTTCCCTTCCTCTCCGAAGTCTGGGGATGAGGAGCACATCCCGATAAAGAACACAGCTCACCTGCGAATCTGCCTTCAGGTGAGACGAACCCACAGCATGGCTCCCTGGGGAAATGCTCAGTGCCACTGAAGGCAGAGATCTTTGTCCACTGAGTCTGGTTGGGTAACTCATACCTGTGGAAATCCTTGCCCAAGTTCTTTTTTATAGAACGGAATTGGCTGTCACCTCACGCCCACATCTGTACTGGGACCCCAAGCACGAGTGCAGTAGCACCACAAGGCCATCCTTTCATTTGCAGGACCATACCTTATATACACCAGCCAGCCAGGTGTAGGAACAGGCAGTTCTTCTACGGACCCTTAAAGACCATTCCAAAGCCACCCTTGAAGCTGGCACCCTATATAAAGTTAATAACTTTAACCATCAAAAATATTGCCCTGAAGCCTTGTGGTATCTGCCTATAATCCCAGCTACTTGGGAGGCTGAGGCAGGGGGATTGCAAGTTCAAGTCCTGCCTGGGCAACTTAGCAAGACCTTGTCTCAAGAGAAATAAATAAATAAATAAATAAATAAATAAATAAATAAAAAGGGCTCGAGATAAACAAAACACATTTCCCCTGCAATAATAGAAAGACCTCACACCCCATTTTCATTTATTTTCTTATCTTAAACAAAGGCAGGAAATATCTGTAGGCTTCGTTATCCAATGACCCTTTATGGTTCATCATCAATATTTTTTTCCAGGTAAATAATATCACTTCCCATTAGCTTTTTTGGAAAAGGTTATGCTTTCAATCTTATCTCTGTGGCTTTCCATAGAGTGCAAAACAGGCTCCTGAAAAGCTTGGTTTGAAAGTTGATCAGTTTAATGGCTATACTACATTCTGACCTACTAGAGCCACCTTTATCAAATGGTATGCCAGTGCAATAACAAGTCACCGCTCCAACCCACACAGGGCACTTGCCTTAGTGCCCACCCTTCAAAGCAGGCATTCCTGCCAGAGAGACAGGGAAAAATCAAGAGGCAAAAAGAAAGGTAAAACAGAGGACACAGTGCCCCAGGGATGGGGGTGAGGGGACTTTCGCAGAGCCCAGAACCCAGGCAGCTCACGCTTGGAGAGAGGTCATACACCTCTGCCTGTGACAGAAATCTGAACACACTGTGACATCCTTCTTGCCAAGTATCCCTGAGTTACTTAGATTTTTAAGTTCTGAGTGAAAGTGTGATAAGCCCTGTTTTGTTTCCTTGTTACCTAACACACTATGCTTTTTCGATCTGTGTGGTGAATAGTAATTTATCTAAGAGAAAGAAATAATGTACATTTACTTATTTTGCTATCTTTGACCCTCACTGAAGAACCACCCAGTAATAATTATGTTTAACTAGTAGAGTATTTATGTTAGGTAAATTTACGCCATTGGGACTAAACCATTTGGCAAAGTCAGGGCATTTCTGACAGTTGTTAACTGTGCGCATATGTGTGCGTGTGTGTGCATGCGTGTGTAGGGGGTGGGTGGACTGAGGTCAAAATGCTACTGAACACTCTACAGAGCCAGGGAAGTACTACATAACCAAGAGCCGAGGCTGATAAACCTTGACACACAGAGAACATCATGCCCTCCGAATGCGTTCACTTCTCCAGAAAGCTTTAGGCATTGCTCTTCCTCCTTTAGACAACTCAGCTGGCTTGAAGAAGTTACAAGCTGCCTGCCTGACTGACAAATTCACTTTTCTGCTGCTGATGCTGGCAAAACTGAGGAACAGAGACCACAAGTAAGAGCCCTACTGTGGGGCAAAAAGCTCCCCTGGGCCTGGCAGCTCTCTAGAAGCTGTTACGCGGCTGGTAAACCTGGTCAGAAACAGTCTTGGGGCCGGGGGTTTATAGCACAGTGGCACAAGCGCAAGGCCCTAAGTTTGAATCCCAATGCAAAAAAGAAAGAAAGAAAGAAAGAAAGAGAATGGTCCTCACGCATGCTGCCAAGTCTGAGGTCTTGCCTAGAGACACAGAGGGAGGCCTCTTACCTTTGACTCTGCGACAATCTTGTTTTCTTACTCAGGGAAAGTGTTGAACAGTGTCAGCTGTATAAGGGGACACCTTCAATTAGTTTTGAAAACTATGTCAATCATTTAGAGAAAAGGGATTTCCCACAATCTGGCAATAAATTGGGATATTTTTATGTCTGTATTTTTTAGTTTCCTAAATACTACACTAGGCACGCCAAAAACTTTCAAAGCTATAGGTAATCAGCAACAACTTTTCAACTGGGCTGTTCTTCAACCCACAGCAGCACAATGGAACAGTCAGTCAAACCCTCGGATCTGGTGGAGCCTCTAACAGTGTGGGATCAGATCACCGCATAAGCAGGAGAATCAGCCACAATACGGCCTTTGAAAGGCCCTGAAAAGAAGTCCTATGTCTAGAAAACAAAGCCTTCCTCCCCAGGCCCCATTCACCACACTCACCCCACCCTCATTGCTGCTTCAACTGAAAAACTAAGAGAGCCAGAATTTTGAAACATTTTAGTGTACAGTAGCATTTTTAAACGGGCCATATTTCTAAGAATGGTTCGAGAATGGTTCTAGAGCTGCCCAACCTTTCTGACCAGAATACCCATAATTTTAAAATATGACTAGCAACAGTAAGATCAGCCTCTAAGCCACAAAAACAATTCCAAGTGCTGGTCCTGTTGGTATCTCTGCTGCTGTCTGCTGGGTGAAGTTGGTATTACATCCTACTAAGTCCTAAACAAAGACCTTTGTAGAGTATTACAACTGTTTGTTTTTTAGACTTCACTTCTAGACTGAGACCCATAAGATGTCTTAACCATCTTTTAGTAGGTAATCAGGAATTGATGACTAGCTACTGATACCTAGTTGATATGTCTTTTGAGTTCAAGGTATATGTCCTTTTCTAGTATCTGCTACCAGAGATACAAGCTCTCCCGCTAAGCATAGAATCCATTTCCTAGTTTGGAAAATATCATTATGCTGGTTTGAGATCTGGAAAAGCACTCCCAGGGGTGAGAAGAAACTTGGAGAATATGGCATAAATGAGTCTTCTCCATCTCCACAGCAGATAACACGTGTAAACAGTAGAAAGTTTTGGTAACCAGCCTCCCTGTCCCTATATCCCCAGGAAGATACGGTGAGTCACGCTCTCTTATACCAAGGTTAGTACTGCTTTATGTTCTTAGTAAGCAAGGTCTCCACACTACAGTCTGGAAGGCCCCGGGGCCCCTGCCGACAGCCTTCCTACCTCCACTACTGACCCTAGGACGAGCACAGTCCTGTTTCTCATGAACACTCAGCGACTGAGCTCAGCAGGTGCAGAAAGGCAGGCAGAAGTAGCACACGGACTTTTCAAGCTGACTCATAAACCCCTTAGAGCCCACAGGAATTGGTCAAGGCCTGCAACTGAAAACTCTGTTTGTTAAACCAAAAATGTCTCTCTCTAAGCAATTTGGCTAAGATCTTTGATGATTAAGTCACAGAGGTGAAGGCTGCCTCCAACGCGTATATTCTCACATTGACTCTGTACTTTTAAAGCATGTGAAATGGGGGCTGGTGTGTGGCTTAGTGGCAGAATACACACTGAGCAAGGCCCTGGGCTCCCCCAGCCCAAAAATCAAGGAAGGACAGAAGAAAGAAAGGGAGGGGAATGGAGGGAGGATGAACACAGGCATGGTGAAGGAAGAGTTCCTGGAAAACAGGGGTGTTGTTACAAGGACACCTCCAACCAGAGCTGGAGCGTCACAATTCACTCTGTGCTGCTGTAATCAACTACAACAGCTTCGGCTGAGTAACTTAAAGAGAAGGGAAATCTGTTTATCAGTTCTGGAGGTTGCAAAGTCCAAGAGCCTCTGAGTGAAGGTGTAAACCTTAAAGGTGAGGACCTTCCTTCTCCATCCCAGCACAGCAGGAGGCGGGGCAGGGGCGAGGATGATGAGAGCGGAGAGGGAGGAGAAAGGGGGGACAGAAGGGAGAAAAGTGTATGAGAGGCCAGGCTTGTCCTTCCGTAAGAGTAACACACCTACCCGATAATGAAACTGACCAAGGCATGAGGGCCGGCCTCCCAACAACGCCACACTGGAGGTCAAGTTTCTGTCATGAACTTCAGGAGACACATCCAAACCACAGCAGAGTGACAGCACTTCCTGTCGAGCCACATATAAGGCCAGCGCTACTTAGATTCACCCAAGCAAATAACGGAATGTAAACACACGACCATTCCTCGGGTGAAAAAGATGAGCCCTCCTGAGCGGATGTAATGCGTTAACATACACAGGAGCTTTAAGGCAGCATTTGCACCCAGCGGGGAACTGAAAATGCTTCGTGGTGACTGCCCCCTGTGGGTAGTCTGATAAATAACATGGCACCCCACAGCCTCGTGGGATTTCCACTAAGGAGCAAATGAATAAAAGGTAAGGTTCTCTGCAGGTAAATCTGCAAAATGTATCTCAGTAACCTCTTTCTAAAGACTTCGGTGTCATTTCTTCACCACCCTTCCGGCTACACAGTTGGGGAAGGGCACTGGCACTGATTCTTTAGGGGAGAAACTGTCAGAGTTACTCCAGTGTGCGCCTTTTCTCTTTCAAACCACACGCTGCATGAGCGCCGTCTTCTGCCTTCAGCCGCACTAAAATCCCGTGGCTCCTGTACTGAGCTGGCCACACATGCCTCACTCTCCTTTCTACTACCAGTACATCAGTAAGCGGGGTGCCCTACAGCAGCTCTTTCTGAATGCAAAGGCATGGTAATTCTTTACTTCCACTATCTATGCGAAGAATTTCATTTAAAGTTGAGGGGGACAACAAATTAAGTCAAACAAATTAAACTTCTGGCCAGATACTTCAAAGCGGAGGTCTGTATGCTTGAGTTTGGTCTGCAGACGTATCTTTTGGCCCGTACAGTGCACACACCAAATCTGCATTACCAGCTTCTGAGAAAGTAATCTGCAGTTCATAATCCTGCCTGATAAAAACTTCATGTTTTTAAATTAATACATTTAATACATTTCAAAATGTCCTCTGATCTCCATGCCTAAGTGTGACAAGTTTCACTAATTTATTGCAGCCCTGGACCTCTTGACACTTGAGAGTGAGCTTTTGTTTTCAGAGCAAGGAAAAGAACATCAAAGAGAGGCTGACACGGAACCCCAAGGCAGAGGGAGCGGCCTGCAGGCAACTCAAAAAGGAGACACCTATGCACGTAAGTGTCTATAGTTAATAGATTTTTTTTTTATTCAAAAACACACAAATTATAACTAAAGCAAGTGAACAACTTATTATGTTCAGTAGGGCTATGCAGGTTTAGTTTTACTAAATGTTTTTTCCAAGGGATGGAAGAAATGTACGAACTTCCTATGAAATGGACTAAGTTCAAAAACCAATAAAATAGACCTATTCTTTTGATTTTTAAGTTAACTTATGGTTTAGAAATCTAATAGAATTCTAGGCACCTATAAAGTGAACAATTTTTCATCTTTTAAAGTAAAAAGGGGCTGGGGATATAGCTCAGTGGAATAAGCGCTTGCCTAGCAAGCGCAGGGTCCTGAGTTTGATCCCCAGTACCGCAAAAAAAAAAAAAAAAAAAAAAAAAGTAAAAAGAGTTATTGATTGAATGGTCATCTATTCATTTAGGGAAATAAATGTTAAGGAAAAAGTTTATTAGGTTGAATTTGTTTCAAACCTTTCAAAATGAATGACATTAGCGGAAACTCGTAAGTTGCAACACGTGGCCCAAGTGTGTTCACAGCCAGCCAGCTCGTGCTCACGGGTTCTGTGCCCTAGCCACAGCCACTCACTGTTCTGTGCTTTGTTCCGTTTGGATGGGACAACAGAGGCGCCAACCAACCCACCAACCCAATAGTGAATGAGGCCCGTGCTCCACAGAAGAAGGCAAGCCCTGCAGACCTGGTTGAGGCGGGAGCAATAATGGACCCTGCCAGCCATACTAGCTCCAAGAAAACCTATGGCGATTGTAAACCACAACAACAGTCAGAGTAGAAACCAGTAGCCTTCCTGTACATGAATAACAACATCGCTGAGAAAGCAGGGAGACAACCCCTTTCACAACAGCATCCTGAAAATGAAATACCTAGGAATCCATCTAATGAAGGATATAAAAGACCTCTACATTGAAAACTACAGTACTCTGAAAAAGGAGACTGAAGAGGATATCAGAAAATGCAAAGATACCCTTGCTCTTGGGTAGGAAGAATCAATAGAGTGAAAATGACCACACTTCCAAAACTGTTACACAGATTTAATGCAATTCCAATCAAAATTCCAACAATATATCTCACAGATTTAGAGAAAACATTCCTAAAATTCATTTGGAACCAGAAGAGACCTAGAATAGCAAAGGCAATTCTGGACAACAAAGCCCCGGCAGGGGATATCACAATCCCTGATCTGAAACTATACTATAAAGCTACGTGATAAAAAAGAAAGTGCGGTACTGGCAAAAAAAAAAAAGAAAACTGACTCAAAGATCACTGGAACAGACCAGAAGATGCAGAATCAACTCCACGCATACTCAGCCACCTTATCCTTGGCAAAGGTGCCAAACACATTCACTGGAAGACAGACAGCCTCTTTAATAAATGATGCTGGAAAAACTGGCTCTGCACATGCTGAAGATTAAAATTGGACCCATATCTCTCACCATACACTAAGTTAAATTTGAAATAGATCAAAGATCTAAATATTAAAACAGAAACATTAAATGTGCTGGAAGACAGAATAGGTAAAACTCTTAAAGACACTGGTATAGGCAAACACTTTACGAATACAACCTCAATCGCACAAGAAGTATCACAAAGAATCCATAATTTACTAATAAGCTTTTTTTTTACAGAAGAGAAACCACCAACAAAGTGAGGAGACAACCCACAATATGTAAAAAAAATGTTTACCACCTGTTCCTCAGACAAAAAATTACTAGAGAACATATTAAGAACTCAAAAAAGTCAGACCTCCCAAATTTAAAGACCCAGTCCAAAAATGAGCATCTGAAATAACTACACACTTCTCAGATGAAGAAACACCTAAGGTTTCAGGGGATTTTTGTACTGGGAATCGAACTCAGGACCTTGTGCTTGCCTGACAGGCACTGTGCTACTGAGCTATATCTCCAGCTCTCAGATGAAGAAATACAAACAGCAAATATATGAAAAAGATGTTCACCCTCACTGTTCCTTTGAGAGATGCAAATTACAACACTGAGATTTCATCTCAACCTGGAAAGTATGGCTATTATCAAGAAATCAACCAGATACTGTAAAGTGGGAAGAAACTGTTCAAAAGGAAAGAGGATCTGGGATGGGGGAAAGGAGAAAAGGAGGAAGGGAAAAGCAAATATAATATAATATATATATATATATATATATATATATAAATAAAATAAGATAGTCACCGGGCATGGTGGTACACACCTGTAATCCCAGCACTGGGGAGGCTGAGGCAGCAGGATCGTTGCGAGTTTGAGGCCACCCTGGGCTACAAAGTGAGCTCAAGGTCAGCCTGAACTGCATAGCGAGATCCTGTCTCAAAAAAAAAAAAGTCATACCATTAATTTCTCTTAGCTCATTGGAAAAAAAAGGTTTGTGCTAATATTGTTTGGACAATTAAATGCCTGTATCTTGTACTCTGAATAACTAATTTAAAGATAACAATATGCAATGTTACCATTGTTACCCTCCTATTACCTTGTTTGGAAATTTTTTTCTCACTTTAAAAATAATCAAAGAACATGGGGTTTTACTCTTAAAGTGATTCCTTCATAGCAGGCGAGATCTGGAGAAGAAACCAGCAGCAGTGTCTGCCATACTGCCAGAGAGGGTTTCACCAGCAGGTTTTTTGGCAAGGGCTTGATTGTTTGAGCCTCAGAACAATTCCACTTCAGGGTTTCCAGTATTACCTTCCCACAGGAACAGGATGAGAGACAGCTGCAGGAGACAGCCACACAGAAGGCAAGGGCTACGCTACACTGAGATCCTCTGAGAAGTTTAAACTCAGGTTTGTAAAGACACTGGCCCAGCCTCTATGCTGAGAAACTAACCCTGGTGAGTATGGCTTTGAGAGGGAGCTGAGTCTGACCATGCTGGGCATTAGGCCCAGCAGTCTGCTTGACCCCTGCTACCTGCCGACATCTAGCACAGACTAGAGGCGTGACTGCTCTGCCCATCTACCAGGTAAGCACGGAGGTGCCTTGCTGCGGGACAGCTGCTGTCTGCAGTGTATGCACAGGGGCCTCTGGTGGGGGTGCACCTCACAAACACACGGTGCATAAAGCTAAATGGAGAGAATTGTGACTTGCTGGATTCCAAGACTGCAGATTGTAGGAAGAAATCATTCATTCGTAAGGACAAAGGATTTTTTTAAACTCAATTGCTTTTTTTCATTGGCTTTTTAGGGGGTTAGGGCTATCTCTTTCATTTATTCCATTTAATTCTTTTTTCTTCTTGTTTTCCTTTTTTCCTTTATTTTGCTCTTTTTTTCTTTTTCTTATTTGATCAGTACTAATCCATTTGGTCAGTACCATCAAAATTCCCCACAGGGTTCTTTACCTCTCTTTTCTCTCCTCCTCATCTTCCCTTGACTAATTTTTCAAATTCTGCTCTTTTCATTGTCTAGTTCTCTAAGCCTTTTTTTCTTACTAGTATAACCATTAACATGACTCTTCAGATAGCGAATTAGCTCTATGCTGTTACTGTTGAATACTGTTTTAATTGTTAGTGGAGGCATGAAGTTGTTGCATTTGGTAGGTATTTGCAGTATGTCAATATTTGGTTTGCCTTAGTGTTCACGCTATATTACAGATCTCTTTTCTATGGTCAAGGGGCTCCATTACTGGTTCTTAGGGGATATCAGTATCCAGCTCATCTTTGACGCTGTTGTTGTTGACACTATTTATTGCTTTTGTCAAAGTGGCATGGTTACTGCTATTAATTGATTTTCACTGTATGCCAATATCTGGATTGCCTTCGTGCCATTAACAATGCTGTGGTCCATTTCCAGAGATCTGGACAGCTGAGCTAAACAAAGTGATGTGCAATAGAAGTGACCAGTTCAGCAAAGAAATTCCATGAAAAGTTATCAAACAGAAATTCATGAAATTAAAAATTCTATTAAAAGTATAGGCAACAGAAGTGACCAATGTGAAGACAGCATCGGGGACTCCTATCAGAGACCAGTTATTCAGAAATACCTGAAAGTAACAAGAGAACATGAAAGTGGATTGAACAACTGCTAGATGATGCAAACACTAAGAATAACTGGAATTAGTAAAAAAAATCCAGTTTTTATGCACAAATGGCATTAAAAAAAACCTATTTACAGAAATAACAGTAGAAACCAGATATGGTGGTGCATGGTAGTAATTCCAGCACTCAGGAGGCTGAGGCAGGAGGATCGTTGCAAGTTTGAGACCAGCTTGGGCTACAAAGTGACCTCGAAGTGAACTGCAAGATCTTGTCTCAAAATATAAAACAACAACAACAACAACAATGAGAAATAATAGTACCAAACTTTCCAAGTCTAGAAAAAAATTTAGTTAAGTAAGGCATATAGAAATCTACATAGCCACAACAAAAGAAGAATTTCATGACATATTATAGAAACTTGTCCCAAGGCCTGACAGAACAAACACTGCACCTTAGGCAGAGTGAGCAGCGAAGGAGAAGAGAAACCACGGGAACCAGCAACAGAGAAGTGCAATGACAGGAGTAAGTCAGTGCCTCCCCGTAAGGGCTCAGCGTGGATGGCCTCAATTCCCCAAGCAAAAGACAAAATTAACAGAAAGGGTCAAGAAACAAGTCAGTGTGCTACATACAAGAAACACATTCAACCCAAAACGAGATTTATAAACTAAACATCAAAGGATAGAAAACAATGCAATAGGAACCCGAAAGTAAGCATGAGTAACACCACATTTTCCAGCAAAGTGGACTTCAAGCCAAAACCAATCAGAAGGGGCAAAGAAAAACCACTACATATTGTTAAGGGAACAGTTCATTACGTATTAGTTAAAGAAACAGTTCAACACGATAATGATTATAAGCATATATGCATCAAACACTGGCACACCCAACTTCATAAAACAAACTACTGGACATAAAAAAATCAAATAAACATCAACACAATTATAGTGGGGGAATACTCCATTGTCACAAATAGATCATCTAGACAAAGATCAGCAAAGAATATCAGAGTTGAACCCAAACCCCAGAACAAATGGACTTAATACATATCTCAGGTGTTCCACCCAACAAGAGAATACAAAACCTTAACAGCACATGGAACCTTCTCCAAAACAGACCATGCAGCAACCCATAAAGCACGCTTAAGTAAACACAAAAGAACTGAAATTATCCCATGTATATTATCAGATGGTAACACAATGAAACTAGAAATCAATGACCAAAAAACTCCACAGAAATTATGCAAATGTATGGAAATTAATCAATATGAATGGAGCCAGGCATGGTGGCACACACCTGTGATCCCAGCATTTGGGAGGGTGAGGCAGAAGGATCGTTGCAAGTTCGAGACCAGCCTGGGCTACAAAGTCAGCTCAAGGCCAGCCTGAACTGCATAATGAGACCCTGTCCCATATATGAAAAATATGAAAAAAAAAAAAGAATGGATCACAGAAGACATCCAGGAAGAAATTAAACAGTTCCTAGAATCAAATGATAATGCCAGTGTAACATACCAGAATTTATGGGACACAATGAAAGCAGTGCAAAGAAGAAAGGTTATAGCTGTGAATGCCCACATCAGAAAATAGAGCGAGCCCAAATATATAACTTAATATTGTACTAGAAGGTCCTAGAAAAACAAAACCCAAAGAACAGTGACAATGATATCTACTATAATATCTACGGTGCAAATTGTTGTGAAGATTCAATAAAAACGTGTATTAAAATGGCTAGCACAGCATCTGGCACCCAATGCCTAGCAGTGTCTGACACTGTGTGTTCCTGAGTATTTATGCATGTTTTTGCTTTTTCAGTTGAGACAGGGTCTATGTAGTCCAGACTGGAACTGAATTGACTATGTAGCCCAGGCTGGCCTCGAACTTGCAGCGATCCTCCTGCCTCAGCCTCCCAAGTGCTGGGATTACAGGCATACACTACCACACCAGGTTCATTTACAATTTCTAACCCACAGAATATCTATTATAGGCACTTCATAATAGCTCACAGAAGAATAACATGACAAATGAAACATTAATGTAGCCTGAAAAAAAAAAAAGAAAAAAAAATAATGTAGCCTGACCTTGGAAAGTATACCTACTGGTGTGATCTTACATATACCCATCCATACAGAACAGGAATCTGAACAGAAATGCACACGTATTCATATATGAGATGTGTACAAGAATGTCTGTGTACTAGCCCCACACTGGAAGGAACTGACATGTTCATTTAAAGTATCACTTCTTTTATTTTTTTGGTACTGGAAATCAAACTCAGCACCTGTACTTGCCAGGCAGACACTTATGCCACAAAGCTATACCCCCAGCCCTGTCCAATTAAAGTAGGAATGTGGCATATTTATCTAATAATAAATAGCAATGAGATTTTACAATATAATAGGAAAAAAATCTCACTAAAAAGAGCAAAGGAAGCTACACACAAAAGAATAAATGCATTATTTCACTTATATAAAATTGAAAATCAGAAAAACTCCTTGGCAGTGTGGGTATGTATGTTTATATATATCAATTAACTACTTCTTGAAAGGGGACACTAGTGCCTGCAACATTTGAAGGGTGCTCTACTACTTTTTTATGTTGCTCCTTGCAGTACTAGGGATTGAACTTGGAGCACTGAGCTGCCTTCCTGCTCTCGGTTTTGAGACTGCGCTAAGTTGCTCAGGACGGCCTTGACGCTGTCACGCTTTTGCCTCGGTCTCCCACGCAGCTGGAATGATAGGCATGTGCCATCATGCCCGCCTCGGGGTGGTTCTATTTCCTTATCTTAGACTCGATTACAGTATGTTCACTTTATGAAAATCACTGAGCTCTACATTCATAATTTGTGCATTTTTCAGAACATATAACTGTGTATGTATGTTTACTTACCAATAAAATTTACTCAAAAAGAGTAAAATTAATTCAAAAGACTGGCATTAAATATGAAGGATACTGGATCCAGTCTAATATTTATTAATTTAGGAAGTATGTACTGAACGTTTATTTTGTGCCCAGTACGATGTTTTATTTTGGTGACATAATGGTAATTGTTATGACCTGATGTTTGCTCTCCTGAAATTCACACACTGAAATCTTATTCCACAGTATGTTAGAATATGGCCTTCTCTGAAGACGGGACTGAGTTAAATGAGCTCATTAGCATGAACTCTCACCCAATATACCTGCTGTACCTACATGAAGAGGAACTTTAGACACAGATACACACAAAGGAAGGGCGATATGTAAAGAGACACTGAAATGTCCATCGATGAGGCAAGGAGGGCGGTCTGGAACAGATTCTTCCCTTAGAGTACTCAGAAGGAACCAGTCCGGCCAACACCTTGATTTAAGACTTTTACCTCCAGGAGTGAAAAGCAATGAATTTCTGCTGGTTAAGCCACTCACTGTATAACACTTTGTTACAGGAGTCATAGAAAACTAACACAGTAACTCTCTCCCATTCCTCACCCCCTCAAAAGGTATGGGCTTTTGCCTAAATAATAAACATTTTCCCTGACTACAATGATGTAAGGAAGGATAGCCTGAAAAAGGGAAAATCAGGATAATTAAGGAAACCATAAAAGACTTCTCTGAAGAAGTTTTAACTAAGCTGAGATCTAAAGTAAGAAGAAAGGAAGGAGATTCCTAAGTAGAAGGAATGGCATATTTTAAACTCCCTTAATAGCTCAATGGCATAAGCACCTGCCTGGCAAGCACAAGGTCCTGAGTTTGATTCCTGGTACAAAAAAAATTCCCTTATGAGATGAACAAAAAGGAATCAAGTGTCCAGTTCAAAGAGAGCAAGGAGCACAGCAGGAGGCGAGGCTGCGCAGGCAGGTGGAACCGGATTAGAAAGGGGCTTGCGGACATGTAGGGGATTTTGGATTCGTTTTCCTTTTTTTCCCCCATTTTTTGAGACAGGGTCTTGCTATATAGTCCAGGCTGGTCGTGAGTTCACTATGTAGCCCAGGTTAGCCTCTAACTCACAACAATCCTCCTGCCTCAGCCTCAGACCTGGGATTATAGGTGTGCGTCTTGGTACTCCACTAAGGATTCTGGACTTTACCTCAAAAAATACTAGCATGAAATAGCCAAATATTTGGTGCCTCACAACAAGAAATGCAAAGTTCCCGGCATGACTGAGGACTCGTGCTAAAATAGTGAACCCTAACTCTAGGTATACCTTTGGAACCCTCTTCTAGTCACAGAAACACAGAAAGTAGAAGAACAAGTTAAACAATACCATAAGGAAGTAATCAGGCAAATCCAGAATGTGGAACATTCCTGTAACAATCGAGCCAGTTCACAGAGTCAATGGCTATAGGAAAAGATAGACAGGAGGCGGGCACACTCGAAATGATTAGTCCAACTAGAACTCAAGAACGCTGCTCAGCCCCTGCTACAGAAAGGCAGTGTTCAGCTCCGGTGAAATCTGAGGACACTCCCAGTGATACTAGAAAATTATTGTTAGAAATTTTAAAAGATACTCCGTCTTCCCACTGAAGTTGTACAAACTGTACACAAAAGAGGTATTTAGGATATGTTACTAATACTGATGTTGAATCTCAGTATTTCAAATTTAGGCAGATGGCCAAAAAACACTGTGAGATAATTTGTACCTTTTCAGAATTACTGAATTTTGGGAATTAGAAATGAAAAGAGAGATTATCTAGTCAAAATAAATTTATCTAAGCTTGAGGAAAAGGGCACCAAGCTCAATAATGGAAGGCCCGGCCTGCACTGCAGGCATCTGTGCGGGGGCCCTTGCATGTTTCTGTCACTGTAGATCACAGAAGGTCGTTACATCTTCCAGGCCCCTGTGGCACAGAACCCCCACTCCTGCCACTTCCCCGCTTGCCTTCAAATTCTTGCTCTTCCTGCCCACTCAAGGCATTTTAATTCATATTCACTTGACAACTTTCCCTTTCCTTGAGAAAGCTGCCTTTGGTAATGCTCTGAGAAGGAATAACAATGGGCCAAGGATGAACATTTTTAAACCACGGCACAATTAATGGACAACAGCTGCTGCTTCAAGCTTTGGCCAGGTTATTTATCTGTCATTCTACTGTTCTGTCAGTGAACCCATAGAAGCATTCTATCACTCATTCAGGTCTCTGAGTAAAAAAGGCTTTAAGCCATTGGTACATAAGAAAACCAATGCTGCCGAAATACCCTCGTTCTTTCTTTTCCTTTTTTTAAATGCTTCACCTGTTTTTTTAAAAAAAAATCACAGCTAATTAAAAGGTTAGAAATAAAAATGTTATTAGCATCTTAGTAATATACTGATTTTTAAACTATGCGTGTATTATTACTTTAGTAAAAATATTAAGTTTTAGAAAACTGAATTATAATTATCTTGTACTATGTTTAACACTATGTGGAAAAATTAATCTCAGCCAGTATACTTGTAGATTTATAATATACACCAGGCAACCATAATATGAGCTCAGACAGATATCTTAATATAGGCAATAAGTTATACCAATCTATCAAATACTCCAGATAAGTACAATTATGTCATACAAATGGGTGAAAATGTGGGATTTTGTAAGTATAAAGTAAACAGAGGAATATTTGTTTCTGTAACCTCCCACAAATAGTCATCTTCACTAAATTCCTGCATTACGTGATACACTTGCACTTCACATACACATTAATGGTACTCTTCAAACACCTAAGGTACATATTACAATCTATGTTTCGTAGATGAATGAGAGGCTGTATCAAAACCCTTACATAAGGCCGCTCCAGACTCATGTTCCTTTGCACCAAGGAGGAAAGTGTGCGTGTTGCTCGTGTTCTGCCTGACACAGCTCACTCCTGCCCTTCCCGCAGACATCCGCTCACACACCCTGATGCAGCATAAGGACTAAAAGCTATTCTCATTAGTTGGGTACCTGTTCTGCATGATCAGTGCCCATGTCATACCTATTAAATATTTTTGATATCATACCTGTCAATGGCACAGAACTCTAGCGTTTTCAATCAAATACTTATTTAGGCACTTGAAATAATGAAAAACCACTTTTATGACATACTTTCTCTGCCTACAGGCATTCCATGCCAACTTTATGCAAAACTTAGCTGGTTCCTCCTTCTAAAGAAGAATAAGCTAAGACTTTTAATTTCAGTAGAAGCCTAACTTTTGCCATATTTATAAATACCAAAGCATGAGACATACCTTTAAATCAATGGCAAAAAATTACTACACTCTAGGTTTTGTCATCAAGTTAACCTTGAAATAACATCTGCTTTTCTTTTCAAGCAGACTTACAGAATTCTATATTTGGGCAGTCAGCCTACAGACAAAAAGAAAAACTACTTTCACCTTCTTCAGTTCTGGCTATAAAATTAAATTACTAGAAAATAATGTATCTAGACATTAGCTTATAGCCTTAAAATCCCTATACAATTTTATACTAAGTTGTAATCTTGCATTTTATCAAAATTAAATATAAGAAATGAACATATGGGAAAAAGAAATCAATAATATGTTTCAAGGAAAACCTAAATATCATCATAACAAAATTAGTGTGGTTTAGTTCTGAGAGCTTTACAGGCTCGATTTATTTATAATTATGCCAAAACCAGTTTGCTCAACCAACATACACACAATGTTGTACAAGCTCCCTCAACTGGTTAAAATATAGAACTACCAAAAAACATGTTCCATTGGGTTAATTTTTTCATCTTCTTCAGAAATTTCTGTAACTCCAGCCTGAGATTGAAGAAAGGACATGATGTCATTAGATAACTTGCTAAAGCCATTCTGTGAACATATATCTGCCATCCCTTGCCATGTTTCCAGCGAGCAAAACAAATCATTCATCATGACACGTTCTATTGCATCTGGGGAAAAAATAAAAGATTATAGTACAGCACCTGTGTTGGATAATCCACATTTAGCAATTCTTCAAAATATAAAGGGATATAATTTCAGTGCAGCTACTCTTAAGCTCCACCTGATTCCCATAGGTTTGATGATATGACACATGCAGTACTTAGTCCAGCTCATGGTGTGTTCCTTCTCCTCCTCTGTCGCTAACTCTTTATGCCTCACTTCAAACCTCTGCCATTTTTCACACTCCACACTTCCTGCTCATCTCCCTTGGACTCTTCAGTGAAGCAGCAGATGCTGGCAGCTACGAGGCAGGCAGCTCAGACAATGAAGGCTGTGAGCTCACCTTGTTAACTGTGGACCTTCTTGCTTCAGTTTTCATGATCCTACACCTAGAAATGACATTGCAGTGCCATCCCAAGGGTTTAAGAAACTCTTTGGAAAACCCTCTCACCTCTTAAGTGGAGACCTCTTAATTAAGTGGCTATTATAACAAATATTTTTTCTAAAGAATGTGAAATAATTTTCCTTTTTAGAAAAATCTACACCAAGCATGGTGGCACACACCTGTAATCCCAACACTTAGCAGGCTGAGGCAGGAGGATCACTGTAAGTTTGAGGCCAGACAGGGCTACATAGTGAGTTCAAGGCCACTCTGAACTATACAGTGAGACCCTGTCTCAAAAATAAATAAATAAATAAATGAAGTCTAATGATATTTACTTTTGAAAGTCAATTATAGGGTCTGTATTTGGTATCTATATTTTTAAGTACTGGTAACTGAAACCAGCACCTTTGCACTGAGCTACAATCCCAGCTCAGTTGCTAAATTGACTAGGCTGGGCTTGAACTTGCAATACTCTTACCTGAGCCTCCCAGAGTGCTGGGTTACAAATGTGTGACACTACACCCAGCTTGGAACTAATTTCTTATCTAGCATCTGTATTATTTATGATACTTCATACAAGATGATTTCCCTATCAACACTATTATTTTGATAGACACTATCAACACGACTTTATTTATACTATACTATTATTTTATTTGTACCATATCTGCCACTTTCCTGTGAAATAATTTGATAAATTATAAAATCCCCTCTCCAAATATGGTTTCAAGTAATTTACCTATCCTTCCTTGATCCTAGACAATAATTTAAAATCAAGTTTGTCTGTTCAAGCTCCTATGGTAAACTAATGAAAGGGGAAAAACAAAATATAATTTATTATTCTAGATTCCACTACAGATTTAGGTTCAGAGGGAGTATCACATAAATGTGCATAAATTTGGCCTAAGAATTAAAATATATGGCCTGAGGATACAACTCAATAACACACAAAAAAGAATTAAAACATATAAAGCTTTTATTTAAGTAACTTTAAAAAAGCATATAAAATTACTAAATATATGTTAATTTATGTTGTTTTTAGAATAGTGTTAGTTATCAAATTTATGACATTCCAATCAAGTTTAATGAAGAGTCTTTCTTTATTCTGATTCTCTAAAGAAATATATACTGCTGCAGGAGACTATTATTGACTTGATGATCTTTACATTTATATATTCCTAAAGTTAGCTGTTGCTAAGAAGGAACTCTAAAAGAAAGTTGGAGTTAACTCATACATAATCATTGGGATACTTCCCCTAAATAACCCAGTATTTCAGAACATTTTGCATACCTTTCCCACCTTTATTTATTTCTTGAAGTAGCTTAATTCCAACTTCTTGCATATTTACAGAGAACAAATGAAGGACAGTAAGCCCAAGAGATAAAAATGGTGGGTTTCCATGCCTTTCTTTAGTAAGAGATTGAATTAGTTCAGCTTGAGGACACAATGTTATTAGCTGCACCAGGTCATCTGAAAGTAAAAATGAAATCTGTATGAACATCGCGTGGTAAGTCAACTAGAATAGAAGTGCACCCACTAATGTCTGTATTTACCAATCAACATCTTTGGTCCAATCCTTCCAGACCCCTCAATGACTCACTTCAACCCAATTCAATAGCACTATCCCCAAATTAAGTACATGCACAGTATAAGAAAAGTTCCTCATTTAATGACTGGGTCCTATTTCTGTGACTAGTCATTAAATGAACTGGTTGCTAGGTGCCGGGGAGATAGCTCAGTGGCACAGCGCCTGCCTGGCAAGCGCAAGGTCCCAAGTTTAACTCCTGGTGCCAAAAAAAAAAAAAAGGAAGAAAGAATTGGTTGCTAAATGAGCATTTGTATATAGTATGTATATTACAATATTCAGGACAAAGAAATGGCCAAAGGAAACTCCAACTTGACTTTGCTTTTATTTGTGTAACTCTTACATACAGTACTGTGTAATGTGTAGCAGAACATAAAACGATAGTGCTATGTAGTACAATCAGAAAAAATACAGTACTGTATAAGTAAGGTGTACTGTCCCCACAGAAAGACATTGAGGTAATATAGATAAGGTGTACAGAACTGCAAGTGCATGTGTACACACACACACAGATGAAGCCAGGCATGATGGTATACCCTGTAATCCCAGCACTCAGGAGGCTGAGGCAGGAGGATAATCATGAGTTCAAGACCAACCTGGGCTACATAATGAGTTCAAAGCCAGCCTGCACTACGAAGTGAGAGAGCAAGGCCATCCCACCTCAGAAAATCAAACAAAAGACGATGGTAAGTCTGAGCAGTGGTCTATAAGCTAAGTCATTAAATGAGGAATATATTTAATGCTCAGCATAGCAAAAAACAAAACAAACAAAAACAGAAAACAAAAAAACTACCTATAATAAAGAGTATCAGAAAAAGAAATCAAATTATCAGAAGCACGGTATAATAAAAGAATATAGACTGCAAATCAGGAAAGTTGAGTACTAATCATACATCTACCAATTACTTACTCTTTTTACATCTGAAGAGTGCTAGAATTACCTAAAATTTCTGAAGCTCTAGCTAATACTACATCGTTTGTCTATATTTCATTGCTCATGCCTGTACCAACTTCTAGGAAGTATGTGTTCCTGTCCATTGCACAAAAAAAAACCCTCAGATTTTCCCCTCTAGGTACACCAACTATCTAGAAATTTTAAAATGACCACTTTAAGAAGCCATTAGCTATGAAAAGCCAACAGCTGAAAGCCATTAGCTATAGAGAAAGCTGGCTAATGCCAAAGATTGAGTATCTGCCCATAGCTAGTGATTGAGCCATATGAAATTGCCTCTATTTCACCATTTTTAAGTCAGAAAGAGTAAGTATGACTGCTGCAATATGCTGTATCCAAGAAACATATTTAATTCAAAAAGAAATTCGCAAACTTAAAGTCAAAGGATAGAAAACAATACTCCATGTGACGGGCAGCCAGAAAAAAATCAGGGGTAGGTATTCTATTTGCAGACAAAGTAGATTTCAAGCCAAGACTGATTAAGAGAGGCAAAGAAGGTCACTACACCCTTGTTAACAGAACATCCAAGAGGAAGAGGTAACAATCATAAATATATATGAACCAAACAGCAGCGCATCCAACTATGTAAAACAATATTAATGGACGTGAAAAATTGAAAAGCATTGATATAATTGTAATTGAGAACCTCAAAGCCTCACAAATGGATCAACTAGATTTAAAAAAAAACAAGAAAGAACTATCAGAACTGAACAAAACTTCTGAAAAAATGAACTTTGTAGATGTCTATAGAGTATTCCAATCCGCAATATAAAAACATACATTCTTCTCAACTGTAATATTATGTTGTCCAAAATAGACCACATACTAGCTCATAGAACATGCTTAAATAAATGGAATGGAACTGAAATTAACCCATGTATATTATCAGACCATACTGCAATGAAATTGGAAATAAATGGCAAAAGAAACCACAAAACTTTATAAGCACATGAAATTAAATAACACCCTCTTAAACAACCAATGGGTCACAGATGAAATTAAAGAAGAAATTTGACAATTTCTACAATTAAACGATAATGCCAATACAGCACACCAGAATTTATGGGATACAGTGAAACCAGTCCTGTGTCAGAAACTTATACCAGTGAATGCCCATATCAGAAAAACACAGCAAGCTCAAATAAACAACCTAATGTTGAACTTCAAGGTTTTACTAAAAAAAGAGGGCTGGGCGTTGCGGCGCATATCTGTAATCCTAGCACTCAGGAGGCTGAGGCAGGAGGATCATTGCGAGTTCAAGACCAGCCTGGATTACAAAGTGAGCTCAAGGCCACTTTGGCCCTAACTGCATAGTGAGACCCTGTCTCAAAGAGACAAAAGTAAATAAATAAACAAACAAATAAAAGAAGAGCAAGTTGAGCCCAAAGCTGACACAAGAGCAGAAATCAATGCAATGGAGACTAAGAACGCAATACAAAGAGTGAGTCAAAGAGCTGGTACCGTGATACCTCAGTTCACAGATTTAATTCTTTCCACCTTCTGGTCACACACTGAATTAGAAGAGAACTGATCAAACTCAATAGTTAGGTTCAGTGTTGATGCTTTTAGGAAATTTGATTCAGTTCTGCCCAGTTGGATTTGTGACCAGAATCAGGGAAAGAATTAAGAGCATGAATTGAGGCCCCACTGCACTTTAATGCAACGGAAGCTAATAAAACAATACAAAGAATCAACGGATTAAAGTTGGTACTTCAAAGATTAAATAAAAGTGAAAACTCTTAGCTACAAGGAAAATCAAAAAAAGGAAAGACTCAAATCCATGCAATTAGGAATGAAAGGGGTGAAATCACAACAGATCCTGTAGAAATCCAGAAGAGCATCAATACTTACTTGAAGAAGCTATATTCCAGTAAGATGGGAAACATAGAAGAAATGGACAGACACCAAATGAATTATCAAACCTGAATCAAGAAGATATACAAATTCTCAACAACCCAATATCTATCAATGAAATTGCAGATGTAATTAAAAACCTACCAACAAAGAGAAGCGCAGATCCTGATGGATTCACTGCTGAATTCTACAAGAAATTCAGAGATCTAATGCCACTACTTCTAAAACTCTATCACAAAACTGAAAGGAAAGCAGTATGCCCATATCCACTCTGGGAAGCAAGCATTACCCTGATACCAAAACCAGAAAAAGATCCATCCACAAAAAAAGAAAACTAGAGACTAATCTCCCTAGTGAACATAGATGAAAAAATCTTCAATAACATACTGGCAAACAGAATGCCACAAGCCATCAAGAAAATTATACACCATAACCAAGCTGGATTCATCCTAGACATGCAGGTGTGTTCAATATATGCAAATAAATACATATAAAATACCACATTAACAGAGCTGAGAACAAAAACCATATGATTATCTCAATAGATGCAGAAAAAGGATGCAACAAAGTCCAATATCTATTAATTATTTTTAAAAACACAGAAAATTGAATAGATGGTATTTATTTCAACCTGAAAAAAGTCATCTATGACAAACCAACAGCTAACATCATACTTACTGGACAAAAACTGAAAGCTTTCACTCTAAAGTCAGGAACAAGACAAGGATGTCCACTGTCACTACTCTTATTCAATATAGTTCTGGTAACATTAGTCAGAGCAATTAGACAAGAGAAAGAAACAAATAAGGATAAGAGAGAAGAAGTTAAATTATTATTATTTGCAGATGACATGATATTCTATATTGAAGACACCAAACTTCAACAAAAGACTCCTAGATTTAACAATCAAATTCAGTAGCATAGGTGGACACAAAGTTAACACTCAAAAATCAATAGCCTTCCTGTACACAGATAAATCCACTGAGAGAGAAATTAAGGAAATAACACCTTTCACAATCGCATCCAAAAAAAAAAAAAATGAAATACCTAGGAATCAGTCTAATGAAAGAAGTAAAAGAACATTACATTTAAAACTATAGTACTCTAACAAGGAAATCAAAGAGGATATCAGAAAATGGGAAGATATCCCATGTTCATGGGTAGGAAGAACAAATACAGTGAAAATGGCCAAACTTCCAAAATTGTGATACAGATTTAATGCAATCCCAATCAAAATACCAATACCACACAGAATTACAGAAAATAACCCTAAAATTCATTTGGAACCAGAAGAGACCTACAATAGCAAAGGCAGTACTGGGCAACAAAGACAAGTCAGGATGCATCACAATCCCTGACTTAAAATTACACTACAAAGCTACTGTGATAAAAACAGCATGGTACTGGTTTAAAAACTGGCCCAAGAATCAATGGAACAGATTAAAATATGCAAGAAACAACTTCAAACACACTTAGCCACCATATTTTTGACAAAGGGGCCAAACACCTTGCCTAGAAGAAAGTTATCCTCTTTAATAAGTGGTGCTGTAAAAAAATGCCTTTCCACATGGCCAAAGATTAAAACTAGACCCATGTATCTCACCATGCACTAAACTAAAATTGAAATGAATCAAAGACCTAAATTTCAAAACAGAAACATTGAATCTGCTGGAAAATAGAATAGGTCGAACTCCTGAAGACACTTGAAGAGCAAGCAAAGACTTTCTGAACAAAATGCCAATTGCACAGGAAATATCACAAAGAATCAACAAGTAGGACCTCATCTTATTAAAAAGCTTTTATACAGCAAAAAAACTATCAACAAAGTAAACAAATACTCCAGCTACTCCTCAAAGGACTACTATTTAGAATACAGAGAATTAAAAACAAATTAGTCCTACTATATTTAAAGACCCAATCCAAAAATTGGCATCTGAAATGAATAGACACTTCTCAAATGAAAAAGCAGAAACTAGCTGGGTGTGGCAGTGTACACCTGTAATGCCAGAACTCAGGAGGCTGAGGCAGGAGGATTCTTGTGAGTTGAAGACCAGCCTGGGCTACAAAGTGAGCTCAAGGCCACTTTGGCCTGAACTACACAGCAAGACTCTGCCCCAAAAAAGAAAAGAAAAGAGAAAAGAAAAAGGAAAAGCAGAAACTACAATATATGAAAAAAGTTCGACATCACTGGTTATTTGGGAGATACAGATCAACAACACTGAGATACCATCTCACTCCAGAAAGAATGGCTATTATCAAGAAATCAAGCAAAAACAAATGCTGGCAAGGCTGTGGGAAACTCTTCTCCAATGCTGGTGGGAGTATATAGACTAGTGCAACCACTATGGAAATCAGTGTGCAGATTCCTCAAAAAACTAAAACCAGAGATTCCATTTGACCCAGCTTTTTGCCTTCTTGGAATCTTCTTGAAAGAATTACAAGCAGCGTTATCTCAGCAATACATGCATAGCCATGTTTTTAGCAGCAGTTTGTAATAGCTAAATCCTACAGACAGCTCAAATGCCCATCAACCAATGAATGGATAAAAAAGATTTGGGTCTTTTTTTTTATACAATGGAATACTAATCTACCATGAGAAGGATAAGCTTGAAACATGTCTAAGTAAATGGATGCAACTCGAGACCACTTTAACTCTTAATTTTCTCACATGTATATAGCGGTATTTTCCAGAAGCTACAGGACACAAAATATCAGAACAGTCTGAATATAAGGGCAGTGTGTGCCATCAATCTTACTAAACCAGGCACTACAGAGATTTGTAACACTGTAAAACAATGCCACCCTTTTTCACTAAATTGTTTGATTTTGGAAAACAGTTATTCTGTCATAAAATATTTTATTCATGATAATATGCATTTGTTTACTATTGTTACTTTCAATCAGTTGGTATTTTTAAATTCTCCATCTTAATTTCTTCTTTTTTCGGTTTTATTGCTTTTATTTTCTTGAGACAGGATCTTGCTATGAAGCCATGATGACCCTGAACTCACCATCCTCCTGCCTTAAGCTCCCAAAATCTGGAATTAAAGACAGGCAACAGGGGTGCATCGGCAGCGACATCAGAGCCACAGCAACTCCCAGGGATCCAGCCAAGAAACAAACGGGAACTGGAGCTCAACAGCAAGAGAGAGCTGCAGATGGAGGTGGATCACACGGCCCCAGGCCTTCTCACTCCAACATCAAGCAGGAAGCATGAACTGAGTTACTGGGCTTCAACTCCCACCCTGAACACCCTGTGAGCACCTTGAGCCTCGGCGGCCTGCGCAATCACCACCAGTTCCTGACAGCAATGGGACGAGTCCACGGGCTTCAGGACTCACCCCAAACCACTAATACGAGCAACAAGAGTGTCTCCATACTGCTGGCATATATGAACCTTGTATGAACCCATGGCGACCGGGTAGGAAGCAGAGAGAGAACCTCCCGGAGGAATGCCACTCAGACATAGGAATATAGCAACATATGAAGGACAGAAAGGAAGAGGTGGATATCCTGAACTCGAGGAGGATCTGAAATGGGAACTGAAACCCTCCGAAAGACTAAGCAAAACCTCCTCTGGAGGAGGAGGTCGGAAATCTGCCATGGCACAGTTGGAGGGAGACGAGACGGAGAGGGAGGAGGTCGCCGCTCGAAGTACACCCTTGGCCCACGCCCTCGTTTTGACATTCGCAGCTTCAGCTTCGGAGACCCACTGCCCAGCTGCAAGGGGTGGGGAATGGTAATGCTGGAGATCAGTAGGAAGTGGGAGGAGAAGAAAGGGCCTCTGGCATCAAGGCAATGGGGCAGAGCCAAAAGGGTCACAGAGGGCGCCCCGATGGGGGCGCGTGCCCTGCAGCTACTCCGCAGTGGGCCCCGTGGCTGCACTGCTGTGGGCCCCACGGATAATACGCAGTGGGCCCCGCAGCTGCGCTGGAGTGGGCCCCGCAGCTGCGCCGCTGTGGGCTCGGTGGCTGCTCCGCTGAGGGCCCCGCTCAGGGCACCTCATGGACTGGACCCGCCCCCACCCATAGCACGACAACAGGGTGGAGCCGGGTGGTCCGCTGTGAGCATATGTGCTTTCCCACCTCCAACCATGGCAGTTTGTATACACCCCTGTATGTTATAGTATAGTCTGAGGCAGCTATATCTCTTCCCAAGGTGAGAGTCCAAGGATATAGATAAACCCAGGAGTACGGTTATTATCACAGGGAAGATGACTGATTGAGCGGTAGGGCAACAGAGATGAGGGAGGAGAAAAATTGAATGATCAAATGGGCCATCATCTGTGTAACTAAGTAACAAAGGTGAAGGTAACATTATGTAGGACAGCATCCAGAGCTAATTCCCTTCTGTGTTCTCTATAACTCTGTATTTCCTCAATCGTTTTTGTATTAACAGAAGTGAAGATAACTTTATATTATACAGCATCCAGTGCAAATTCCCTACTATCTTCTCTATAGTCTGGTATTTCCTTTAATGTTTTTGTGTTAACTAATGTGAAGATGACATTATGTAATACAACATCCAGCGCTAATTCCCAAAAAATAAAATAAAGACAGGCAACATACCTGGCCATGTTTTAATTTCTAACAGGATAAATATAATAGACATACCTCACATAAGTTAATGCTTTTTGAGACCCCTGATGCTTTTTAACAGCAAAGGAAAGCTGAGACCAGAAAACCTGGAGCCTCTGACCTGACAGAGTAAACCATTTTCTAGCAGACGCTGGTCTGCGCTTGGTTAGTGCCGGGGGCAGCAAGCAAGCAGACCATTTCAGACGTTCTTTCATGTTTTAAGGAGAAAAATAAAAATCTTTACTTCTAAAAGAGCTTATTCTTTTGAAGCAAATATTTTAAAGATTTTAAGGTTTTTTTTTTTTACAGCTTTTTAAAAAAGTTGTAAATGTAAAACCAATGGCTTAAATCTGAGAGAAAATATCTCTAGTACTGTATTACCAAGGTGAATCTATACTGCAAGGTCAAAACTGATACCCTGAGACGCTGTGGTTGCTTCTCATCAAAAAGTAAAATAAGTATGGGCTTTCTTTTTCTTTCTCTCTCTCTGTCTCTCTCTCTCTCTGTCTGTCTGTCTCTCCCTTTCTCTCCAGGGTTTTAATATGCAGTTCAGGCTGGCCTTGAACTTACTTTGTATGCCAGGCTGGCCTTGAACTCTCAGCGATGCTCCTGCCTCAGCCTCCCAAGTGCAACACAACACCCAATGCAAAGTTAAAATATTGTTTCTATCTTTTAATTTTTGTTCAAGTTATTATCATTTTCATCTTATAATCAATTCAGAGAATAATTACCAAGGCTTAAAAGACAGGCAAGTTACTTCTCAAGTTACTAAAATATAATTTATTTCAGAGTATAACAGAATCAGAGTAACATAATATGACAATGAGTCAATCATGTTTCCATGCACTTATTTGGGGGGGGGGTGCCAGGAATCGAACTTAGGTCCTTCCACCTGCCAGGCAGGTACTTGTGCCACTGAGCTATATCCCCAGCTTCCATGCACTTACATGAGGCAAATTTTGCAATCAAGAAACTTCATATTTCACTCAATAAAAACTCCAAGGATAATTAAAACCTATGTTTCATGTCTAAACACTAATATAATTATTTCATACTTTTTAAATCTACAAAGTAAAGATTATAACAAAACCCACTTCAAAGAGTCAGCATAAGGCCTAAACGTCATAATGCTTATGAATAGCCTAGCTATTAGCTGTTATTACAATATTAGTGTCAGGTATGTTGTTATTAATGAAGAAATTAGTAACTTTAAAAATTATATAGATTTTAAGTAAAGGACAATGCATTATTTGAAAAATTATCAGATTCAAAAGGCATAAATCTCCTTTTTCCTGGAAAATGTGACTTAAAATTGCTGTTTGGTTTCATTTTGCAACTTCCTAGATCAAGCATGTACAGCCCTGGAAATCAAGATTGGCACAAACATGGGTAATGGTGAGACGTCAGGACCCGCTGTACAGTGCAGTTACTTCTAAACTGATTCACAGTAAGAGACTATGCATTCACCTAGGGCCGCCCTGCTGTCTGATTTGTTCAGATAATTGCTCAATTACAGTGCAGGTGCCTAAAAATCCTGAAATGAACATTATTTCACTAATTCATCATTTCTAATGTTTCTAACCTATTCCAGTTCAGTGTCTCCATCTTGTGTTCTACCTTTTTCTGTTTTTATGCCCTCTTTTTGAGTGAAATGGACTTTGCTCGGGCTATAAATAAAATATATAATATAAAGTATGTAAGTAACAAAACCTTTTTTATTTTAAAGTATTTTCTTACCACATTTTTTAAAAGAGAGGAAAAAGGCAGGCTGCAAGTTGGACATTCCTAAAGCATAGACAAATATATCCACTAAATTTATCTTTAAGACTATATATTTCTAGTACTGTCCAGTTACTAAATGCATAATAATGCATAATGAATCTGAATGTTTGCCATGAAAGTCAATTACCTGCATCTTATTTTCATAAAAATGTACAAAGGATATTTACTTACCACTATGTCTAAAACAGATTTCAAGATATAAATTTAAAGTAAGATCTGCTTACAATTTAAGTCCAGAATTCAACTATATAAAAACAAGTAGACTATTCACTTACCTGAAGTAAACTCCTTAAACTGTTGCATGTATTCCACAGCCTCACGAATCTGACCCTGCTTACACAGGCAAAGAAGTGCTTTCTTATGCACGCCACACTTGCTGTAGATAATCTGAGCTAAAGCCAAGCACTTGGCTTTGTTAAAAGTATCTTGCTCCCCATAATCACTGATCACGTCCCCAGCCTCCTCAGAAAATGTTACCCTAGGGCAAGCAGACCAATAAGGCACAGATCAGAGAGCTCCTGATGAGCAGCTAAAACTGAAATATTTAAAACTTCAATATCATAGGACTGGATTTCTATAGCCTGTAAGAATTCCAAGTCAACAGGTAATAAATGATATAGGAGAAATTAAACACATCTGAGATTTAACAACAACAAAAAAATCAGCATATATTCCTTTGGGGGAAAATATTTTGGTGAAACTAAGACCAAGTTTTATAAAATTTATAAATAAGGTTAAAACTTCCCTGAAAGTACTGGTAAGATTTAAAATTACAAGGTAAACAAAAACTATAATTGGGGGTCTCACTATTCTCAAAAGTTAAGTAGCATGTGCTGAGGTTCTAAACCCTGCTGAATGTAAAAACTTATTAAATGTTGGTTAAAGTGCTCGCTTTGGCAGCACATATACTAAAATTGGAACAATGCAGAGAAGATTAACAAGGCTTCTGCACAAGGGTGACACACAAACATGTAAATGTTGGTTAAAGACAGAACAATTTCACCCCCTACTTAGTGACAGATTTTACATGCATTTGTATTAAAAGGAAGACATAAGGGCCAGGTGTGGTAGTGCACACCTGTAATCCCAGCACTCGGGAGGCTGAGGCAGGATTGTTGAGAGGTGGAGGCCAGCTGGGGCTACAAAGTGAGCTCAAGGCCAGCCTGAACTGCATGGTGAGACCCTGTCTCAAAAAGGCAAAAAAAAAAAAAAAGGGAAGGCAAAGCGTGGTAGCACTGTTATTTTTCAAATTCTGTTACAGATTTAATAAAAAGCACCAGGAGGAAAGGATGTAACTGTACTCATTAAGGGAAACTGAAAGAAGCAGTTCATTTAAGATAGCTCAGGTGAATAGATTTCATTTGTCATCAGTTTCTCCCCCAGTGCTAGGGGTGGAACTCGGGGGCTCACGGGTGCTGGGCAGGGGCTCTGCACTGAGCTGTACTGGCCCCATTTGCCGTCACGTTGTAATACTCCATCCTCATGTGCAGCTGAAGCAAACCATCTGCACTATCACAGTAACTCCACCTAGAAACCACCAGCATGAGCCAAAAGAACAGTTGGATATGATTAAAAATTTCACTCCTAATTACTGGTTATATGGAAATTGTGCTTTAGTTGTATTTTTAATTAATAGCTACAAAAAATAACATTGGTGTCTGTATACAATGAACAGATTGCTGATAACACTAAAATGAAATTCTGAAACTGCTATAAAATGTCTCTACTGAAAATCCAGAAAATAAAGCCTTCTGTGTTTATTAGGCTGGGCAGCAGAAAGGTGGATCTACAATGAGGACAACCGAGTACAAATCAATGAACTGTTAAGCAATTCCTTGATTTGCACACTTAAAGAGCAAAACACAGGTTCCAATACACATAGTCCTAACACTTCCTGAAAAGGGCCAAGTAAATCAGAGTCAACATAGTGGCTATAATACCAGGAGAAATGAATAGTTCCAACATCTTAGTATTAATGCCACTGTATTTTAGTACACCATGTACAGTTAGTACGTTGTGACCAGTGCATTTTAGTATTAATACCATTACTAATACCTCTTATTAGTAACTATTATTAATTAATCTCTTATTAATACCATTATTTTCCTTTTCAAATTGTCACCACCATGATGCTACTCCACCTGTAATAACACAGGACTGGAAAATGGGCCTAGGAACCCCCATCCTGAACACATCACCACTGTCTTCCTAAGGGTCTGTAAGCTTTTACACCCCGCCACCAGCTCTAGGAGGAATCTTTCGGGAACTTCTAAAAGTGGATCTAAAAGCAAATAGGACCGTATCAAGTTAAAAAGCTTCTGCACAGCAAAAGAAACAACCAACACAATGAAGAGACAACCTACCGGCGGGGGAAAAAAACCCACGAGCTATTCCTCAGAGAAACAACTACTATCTAGATTACATAAAGACCTCATAAAAATAAGAGCCCACAAAACAAAAGATGCAATCAAAAGATGTGGGAGACCACTGAGAGACCTGCGGTCGGCATCCATTTTGTAAACTACCAGCCATCTTGAGAGTTTAGTTCCAGTTTCCATGTATGGTCAGTTTCCTGTGGTTTCCATGTATGGTCAGTTTCCTGTTAATTACGTAATATCGCCTGATGCTCTGACTACCCTCGCGTGATATCTGGACCTCCCTCCGTTGCTTAGTTACCCACTGACGTCAATCCCCACTCCCGCATGTATATAAGCCCAAGCTTTCCGCTCAATAAACGTGACTTGATCAGACTCCTGTCTTGTCTCCATTTCTTGTGTCTTTTCTCTCTTTAGTCCCACTCCCCCTCTAGAGCCTTCGTTGACTACCCGCGGGTCGGGACAAAAAGACAGGCAACTGAAATGAACAGACATTTCTCAGAAGTACAAATGACCAGCAAATACATGAAAAAATGTTCAATACTTTTGGCAAATTAAAACAACACTGCCACACCACCTTCCTCCAGAAAGAATGAGTTTTATCAAGAAATGAAATAATAAGTGCTCCTTGTAGGAATGTAAACTGGTGCAACCACTATGGAAATCAGTATGGAGATTCCTGAAAAAACTAGAAATTCCATTTGACCCAGCTATTCCCCCATGTAAGTGAAAGAGTTAAAGACATTATATTGTAAGAGAAATTTTCCCTAATAATAATGATACCACTCTCCCACCCCCCTCCCCATTCCGGGAATTAAGCTGTTACAATTTATGGTTGCCCAAGGACAGAGTGGACCAGAAAGTCTGGGCTGCAAGACAAGAGCCCCCCCTGACTAAGAAATTTGTAAAATGTGCCT